>CM076583.1:655173394-655322244 GCA_034641835.2 Pinus albicaulis | reverse complement strand
GACTGACATTTACATCTAAGTGTCGCAATATCAACACTTGTATCCAAACATTAGTATAGCGATAGTTGGGGGATGGATTGAAAAATTGATTAAATTTGCGGAAATTTCTGACATTTGGTCAAAAGTGTCAGAATTTCCACCAAATGTACTAGTGTCTCATTCCACCTATTCCACTTGATCATTTTACCCAACCCAACCAAACAAACAAAACCCTAAACTTCACAACTAGCTAAAATCAACCCTCGAAAGAAAAACAAGTTAACATCCTTGCATATAATAGAGAGAACCCTCTCTGAGTCCAGGAAGGTTAGGTCCTAGGACTTCAAAGACTGGTCTTATGTTACCCTGTGCATTTGGTCTACCAATCTACTAAATCACGGGACCCTAACAGTATGCCAATTCGATTTATGAATTCTTTTTATCCTTTTAATCATGGTGGTTAAACTTTATTAATGGCTTCAACCTGACCATTAGCCTACGGGTAATATGGAGTAGAGTTATCATGGCGTAGGCCAAGTTGATAAGAAAGTTCGTTCATCATGATATTTCAAAAATTTCTGCCATGGTCAGTAATAATAGCTTGGTGTACACCGAAATGATCAATTACATGATTGACTACGAATTTAGCTGCAATTTTTCCATCTTCCGCAAATTTAGGCATCACCTTGGCCCATTTAGTAAAATAATCTACTGCGAGAGTAATATACCCATGCCCCCTGGCCGAGTGAGGGTTACATGTAATGAAATCAATGCCCCATTTTGCAAAAGGACTGGCAACAATTATGGAGTGAAGAGGAGCTGGTGGTGCATGCATCTTTCGATCAAAAATCTGACAATTGTGGCATTTTCGAACCGTGAGAATGAAATCCTTGAATAATGACGGCCAAAAATAACCAGCGCGCAATGTCTTTTGGGTTGTGGCATACCAAGGTATATGACCACCACATGCTCTGTAGAAATTATATAACTTATGTGTTATATGTCCAAGATTCTCCTGATCTCACACTATTTTAACTTCATGCAAAATACAGAATCTATTTCACCATTGATCATTTGCGGAAATTAAATCAAGATTGCAAGGCACACATGAAACAATAAAAATTCACACACATTAACACAGTTGTTTAACGAGAAATCCTGAAGCTAAAAACCCCAACTATCTATATATAATATTTTTCATATATATCAGGTAACAATCCTCATACAAATATGATCATATCAAGCTCTCAGTACAATACAATCGCTACACACTAATCAAGCTCGATCTTGCAAATCCATGCACCAATATTTGCAACCTGCTAGCTTACTTCTATTGTGCAATCCCTGTTGAATAATGGCTCTGAATGAGTTTGAATTGCTCTAGCCTTGCTCATGCAATCCTCATTGGCATCTCCAATGAGTGTTGGATGCAATCAATGCATCACTATAGTCAATAGTCTATCTTTCCCTTTCACCTATCTCTCCACTGGTCTCCACTGAAACTTCCATGCACTGTAGTTAACTGATGTACTGTTCAGTTGATTAATGAGTTATTATTTAGTGAGATAATTAACTAATTAATTCACTCCACTCTCACTAGTGTATCAATCAATTAGACTAGATACAACTAGCTCAACTGAGTCTAACTGAGTTAAACTAAATACAACTCCATAACTACTTCTTCCAACTATGTCATAACTCTACCACTTGAGTTCTAACTGAGTCCTCCATGCAATAGCTCCAATAAACCCTTAGAAATAGCATAATTCCTTCTTTCAGCTGTTGTGCCACATCTGTGCACTGAACTGAAGTGCTCCAAGAGAATAGGTTGTTGTTTAGAGTCCAAATATTATTAAGATCTATTAATATCCGACATATCTATTTTTAGACTGGCAGTCTAAAAATAGACTCCGCCCAAAATGTCTAAAAATAGAAGTCCATATATTTTTCCAACTTGACCAACCATCCACAAATAGCATCCTGCAACTCAAATAATATGATCAACATGTCTAAAAATAGACATAGTCTAAAAATAGACTTTGTGCCAAAAACAACCTACAGGCCCACTTAGTGAAGGCAACTCTTTTCACTAAGCTCATCATCTTGTTGAATCTCAACACTCCCTCTCAACAAGATAGGGATTATCTGCCACCCAGATCCTATCTCTATGGTATTCGAATTTGCTCCTGGTGAGTGCCTTCATCAGAATATTTACATCTTGATCCTTTATAGGAATGTCAGAAAGTAACATGATCTTCCACTGCACACAATCTCTGATATGATGGTATCGGATGTCAATATCTTTAGATCTATCATGAAATACTGGATTAACCGAGATTTTGATGCAACTCTGACTATCATAATATATCACAATAGTATCTAAATGAGAACCGAAAAACCCGACCAAGATCTTCCTCATCCATATAGCCTCACATGCAACCAAACTTGTTGCCGCCATGGATCTTTGTTTCCTGCTGTACAAAGAAAATGTTGTAGATCCTATACTGAAATTCTCTCCAAATGTGCTCTTTCTGTCCATTGGGCTTCCTGCCCAATTTTCATTCGTGAAGCCATGCAGCTTCACCTCATCCGACTTTCTGTACCACAATCCATACCCAGATATGCCCCTGAGATACCTCACGACATGCTTTCCTGCCTTCCAAAAGAGCTTGGTAGGCTTAACCATCACTTGTGAAATCTGGTTCACAGCACAACATATGTTCGGTTGTGCATTGACTAAATACATGAGAGAACCAATAAACTGTCAAAAAATAGTGGCATCCACTACCTCTTCTAATGTAGCATCCTCTTTCCTCCAACCAACAAGAAGAGGAGGGTCGATAGGCTTGCAGCCTTGCATGTGAAACTTCTCCAGTATCTCCCGAGCGTACTTGCCTTGAGACACAAACAGTTCACCTTTCCGCCACCAAATTTCCAGTCCCAGGAAATAATGAAGGAGGCCCAAGTCCTTCATCTCGAACTCCTTCGCAAGATCTACCTTGCATGAGTGTATCAACAGTTCATCACCTGTTAGAATTAAATCATCTACATAAAGCACAATGATCAAAAGCTTACCCTCCACCACAATCTGGTATAGGTTTGGATCCGCCTCACTCTTGGTGAAACCAAGTCCGGTGAAATAACTATCTATCCATGTGTACCAAGCATGAGGTGCTTGTTTCAGCCCATACAATGCTCTTTTGAGCCTGCACACATGTGACTCGCTGCTGAAGATTTTGAATCCTTAAGGCTGCTCAATGTACACCTCCTCCTCAATGATTCCGTTGAGGAACGCAATCTTCACATCCATCTGATGAATGTGCCAACCCATCTGTGCTGAGAGAGCAAGGATGGTCTGTGTGGAATAATACCTTGCAACAAGTGCAAAGGTTTCTTCATGGTCGATCCCTTCAGTCTGTGAGAAGCCCCAGGAAACAAATCTTGCCTTATACTTCTCAACGCTCCCATCAGCAGCTTGCTTCACTTTGTAGATCCACCTCAAACCTACCACTAATTTCCCTTCCGGCCTTGGGACAATCTCCCATGCACTATTTCTGACAATCAAATCATACTCTTCCACCATGGCATCTACCCATGCAGGATTCTCCACAGCTTCCTCGAAAGAGGATGGATCCGTCATGATACACTTTCTCATCAGAGACATGTATCCAGTAAATCAGTCAGGTGTCTATCTCTATCTGCACTGTGATGTAGGAACTCCTACATTTTGCACTGCATCAAGATTCAGTCGCTCAGCTTTTGTAGTGCGCTTCCGCCGTCTGATATTTGGCGCTACATGAGTGGTTTCTTCCACTCCATGAACCTCCTCTTGTAGCTGATCCACATCTTGAGGCTCATCTTTAGGAACAAGTAGCTCCTCCTCTGCATGCAAGTATAGCTCCCTCTCAAGCGACAACTTCATGGCTTTCTCCTCATGAAATTTGATATCCCGTCGCACGAAAGTCATATGACTATCTGGAAAATACACATGATAATTGTGGGGTGTTTTTGTGTACCCCACAAATATCCCAACCTCTGCAGTCTGCTCTAGCTTCTTCCTGGAATCCTTCGTCACATGAATGTAAACAGGTGAGCCAAAATTCTTTAAATGAGAAATATCAGGCTTCTTACCAAAAAACACCTTCGGGTGTACTCATGCCAAGTACTCTATGAGGACAACAGTTTTTCACATAAACCATAGTGTTTCATGCCTCAGCCCATAAGTGTATGGGAAGGCCTTGAACATGCAACATCTCCTGTGCAACACCCACGATCATTCTGTTCTTTCTCTCCGTGACCCCATTTTTCTGTGGGTTATGAGGCGTTATGAGTTCTCTTCGAATTCCTTCTTTGCTACAGAAGTCTTTGAATTCTCTAGAGATGTATTCACCACCATTATCACTCCTTAGAGCTTTCACCTGCTTCCCCGACTCTTTCTCAACCAGCGCCTTGAACTCACAGAACTTTGAGTATGTCTCGCTCTTCTTCTGCATGAAGAAGATCCAACACTTACAAGAAAAGTCATCAACAAATATCACATAATACCTGTGCTTTTCTGTTGAAGCAACTGAGAAAGGTCCACACACGTCTATGTGAATTCTCTCAAGGATCGTCGAAGCACAACTATCCTTCTCATGAAAATTGGTCTTCACAAATTTTCCCAAAGTACATCCCTTGCACTGATCTGACTGTGCAAGTGTACCTTTGGGAAGCCCAGTAGAAATCTGCTGCAAAATTTTCAAAGTGCCATGGTGAAGATGGCCCAATCTCCTATGCCACAGTTCGCCCTCATCTCGGCTCACCACTCCTTCTACTTTGCCTGCCATTGCAACATAGCCATCTACCTACAATTGATAAATATTCTTAACTTGAATCCCTATCCTCCTGGTTTGACCAGTTGTTTTATGGCGCAGGAAGGCTTTTCCCTTGCTAAAAACAACATCATAACCCTTGTCTTCCAACATCGCCACGGAGATCAGATTCTTCCTCAATCTTGGAACATGCATGACATCCTTCAAGATGTAAGGTTTACTGGACTCCCTCTCAAAGGAAATGGTCCCGATACCAGTCGCACTGTATATACCATCATCGCCCATCTCGATGCGCACTCCAAGATCCTTTTCCTCCAGATCACTAAACAAATCTTTGTCTCCGGTCGTATGGAAAGACGCACCACTGTCAAGAAACCACACCGATCCCATCACACTTGAAACCAAGCATGCGATCAAAGAAAAATCCATCTCAAAATGCGAGGCTAAGGCCTCTCCAGCTACAGATCTAGCAACCTGCTTATTCTTCTTCTTCTGTGGACAGATAGTGGCGAAATTCCCATGCTGGTGACAGTGAAAACACTTCACCTTGGACAAATCCTGCTTCTTGCCTTTAGCTTTGGATTTGAAATATTTCTTCCCTTTTCCTTTTCGAGCTTTGGCAGCCAAAGTGAAATTTTCTTCATCTTCATTCTTCAAAGAAGATCCATCCCTGGTACCCCGCCTTATCTCCTCCTACACAAGATCTGACAAAAGTTGCTCCCATTCTAGCAATTTCTCTCATCCATTGACAGATTCTTCGTAGCTATGCCAGCTCTTCAGAAGCCCAAGGAGAGCGAAGCTCACCAAGTCTTCTTCATCAACAGTAACCACCACACTTCCTAGCTCATTCTTGCAGTGGAAAAACTTCGTGAGGTATTTTGGAATACTGTCACCTTTCTCCATTTTTATTTTTCTAAGCTTGTCTTTAAGCGCCAACTTCCTCTGGTCACTTCTTCTCTGGAAAAAATTTGTCAAAGCCTTCCACATTAAGAATGTAGTGGCTTTCCCTTGAAGGCTATACACAATGTGGTCCTTCACACCTTCCAACAGAATCCTTCGACACTTTTCTACCTTCTTTTTCCATGTGTCAAGTGTTGCTACATCGCTAGAACCTGGCTTAGGAACATCGCTATCGATGAACTCCTTCAACCCATTATCATCCAGCACTGCCTCCATACTATCCTTCCATGCTATGTAATTCAAGCTCCCATCAAGGGAATACTCCAATCGCAATATGTTGAAATACATTTCAATGAATGCTCAACTTTGACACCAAGAAAACACTGCAGCAAATTCGAATTCCACCAGCACAAAACTCAACCGCTTCAATAATTGCAATCTCCTCCAATGATCAACAAAGCTCTGATACCATGTAGAAATTATATAACTTATATGTTATATGTCCAATATTATCCTGATCTCACACTATTTTAACTTCATGCAAAATACAGTATCTATTCCACCATTGATCATCTGCGGAAATTAAATCAAGATTGCAATGCACACATAAAACAATAAAAATTCACACACATTAACATATTTGTTTAATGAGAAAGCCTAAAGCTGAAAACCCCAACTATATATGTATAATATATGTCATAGAGATCATGTAACAATCCTCATACAAAGAAGCTGATCGTATCAAGCTCTTAGTACAATACAATCGCTACACACTAATTAGGCCCGATCTTGCAAATCCATGTACCGATCTTTGCCAGCTGCTAGCTTGCCTCTACTACGTAATCCATGATAAATAATGGATCTGAATGAGTTTGAATTTCTCCAGCCTTGCTGACACAATAATCATTGGCATCTCCACTGAGTGTTGGATGCAATCAATGCATCACTATAGTCACAACTGATAGTCTATGTTGCCCTTTCACCTATCTCTCCACTGGTCTCCACTGAAACTGCCATGCACTGTAGTTAACTGATGTATTTTTCAGTTGATTAATGAGTTATTATTTAGTGAATTAATTAATTAATTAATTCACTCCACTCTCACTAGTGTATGAATCAGTTATGCTAGATACAACTAGCTCAACTGAGTCTAACTGAGTTAAACTAAATACAACTCCAAAACTACTTCTTCCAACTATGTCATAACTCTGCCACTTGAGTTCTAACTAAGTCCTCCATGCAATAGATCCAGTAAACCCTCAGGAATAGCATAATTCCTTCTGTCAGCTGCTGTGCCACATCTGTGTGTTGAACTGAAGTGCTCAAAGAGAATAAGTTGTTGTTTAGAGTCCAAATATTATTAAGAGCTAATAATATCTAACATATCTATTTTTAGACTGGCAATCTAAAAATAGACTCTGCCCAAAATGTCTAAAAATAGAATTCCATATATTTTTCCAACTTGACCAACCATCCACAAATAGCATCCTGCAACTTATAGAATATGATCGACGAGTCTAAAAATAGACGTAGTCTAAAAATATACTTTGCGCCAAAAATAGCCTGCGGGCCCACTTAGTGAAGGTGACTATTTTCACTAAGCTCATCATCTTGTTGAATCTCAACATGCTCCTGAGTGGCAGTCATTCAAAACATTTTCAGCCTCTTCATGAGTTAAACATTGTCAAAATACAGAATCCGCACCACGACGATAAAGTGTGTCTCCAACAATATTATATTGCTGAGATTGGTAACGCATCTTTCGTTGATTTGAATGTGAAATTTCAGGTCAAAAAGTTTGGGTTTGGAGATAAATGATGATATATCCATACCATGGATCTAATTTACTAATAAGAAACAAATATTCATCAGCAATTAGATTCTCTACCACAGTTTCTGTCTCAGTATTTCAGAAGTCACACATAAGTTCTGCAAACACCAATGATTTCTTTGACTTGGATTGTTCAAATTCAAAATCAAACTCATGAAGGATAACAATCCATTTAGATTATTTTCCACCGAGCAATTGTTTAGTTAGAATGTACATCATCAGGTTGCAATTAGATATCACAGTTGTTTTTCGTAACAGTATGTAATGACGAAATATTTGGACATATTGAACTGCTGCAAAGGCAAATTTCTCCACATGTGAATATTTAATTTCAGTTGGAATGAGATTCCGACTGAGATATTAAATCACATGCTCATTGTGGAATTCATCCTCTTGAACTAATATCATTCCAATAGTGGAATCAAAGGCTGCTAGGTATAAAAAGTAATCATGGATGTAATTTGGTGGATGCAATAATAATGCATGGGTCAAAATGTGTTTCAAAGCATCGAAAGATCGATCAGCGATCTTATCCCAAATAAAAGGAACATTTTGTTTCAACAACCTGGTAAAACATTTTGTTAACTCAACATAGTTCTGGATAAATCTATGCAGAAAGTTTGTTTTCCTTTTTCAAAATTTGGAGTTGGCGAAGTGTGGAAGGAGGAGGTAAATTGATAATATCCTCAACCTTCGATGGGTCGACATGAATTCCAGCCTTAGAAACCACGAATCCTAGTAATCTACCAGATTGCACACAAAAAACACATTTGTGGGGATTCAAGCAAATATTATAATGCCTACATCTCATAAAAAATTCTCTTAAATGGGTAGGATGATCTTCCCTGTGAAATGAATGAGCAGGTAAATAATCAAGATAAGGCTCCACAATGTGTTTAATGTCATGAAAACTTTAAGACATTTCCCTTTGAAAAGTTGCACCAACATTCTTTAATCTAAAGGGTAGTTTACAATAATTAAAATTTACCCAAGGAAAAATGAATGTTTTTTTTAGTTGATCAGCATGGAGTATTTTTATTTGATTGTACCGAGAAAATCCATCCATAAATGAGTACATTTCATTTCCGGCACAATCATCAATGATTTGGTCGATATAGGGAGTTGGATAATTGTCTTTTGTTCAGGCTTTGTTAATATCCCTATAATCGACACATACTCTTATAGTTCCTTGTTTTTTAGTAACATGGACGATATTAGATACCCAATCCATTAATGGGATCAGATAAATAAAACCTGCTTTTAGTAATTTCTCAACTTCGGCTTTAACAACAGCAACTTTTCATGGATGTATCAGACGTAATATTTTCTTGATAGGTTTAGCATCTGGGTATGTTTTTATTTCATGAGCAACAATCTTGGGATCAATTCCTAGCATTTATTCATAAGACCAGCCAAATATGTCACATAATTCTTGAAATAGGGCTTTATATGTATTAATTTCATCTAATGTATAAGAAGCACCTATATGAATGTTTTCAACAACTCCTGGTTTAACTGATATGTTAATGGGAACCGTTACAAAAATATTTCCCAAATTAATTTTAGAATCTGAATTTGTAATCGATATTGGACTCTGGGGTTCCTTGACATATTCAATTGTAAAAATAGATGAAAATTTATTTTCAAATCTATCAAGTTTAGGTAAAAATAATGACCTATGATGGAGATCATCCCATGGTAATTCATCTATGGACAAGAATTCAAAAATTCTTTCATCATTATAGAACACTTATTGAAAAGGATCAGGAATTAATGTTATAGCTGAGCTTGATGGTGAAAATGATTTCTCATTGATCTCATTCATTGGATCAGAAATAGTTGATGAAGGATTGGAAAATGACTGTACTGCTTGATATGCTATCTCAAAAGGAGTCAAAGGCATCTTTCCATTGAAATAATCCAGTTCTGACTGTAAAGGCGTTGTTCAAGGGTCATCAAATGGAACAGTGCTTGATGTAATCATATTGATATTAGCAATAGTACGTGGTACGTTAGGTGGAGACAGAGAAAAAGTTCCTATTAAAATGAAATCTTTGATTAAACCTACTCCATCATCCTCATAAGCGATAGTCGATTTTCCAACGTGTTGAATACTATATGTAGAAGTTGGGTCAGAAAAATAATATGAGAGCTGGTCAATTTTAAAATCTTTCCTTGATGAGGAAACATTATTAATCGAAATATGGATGACACGAAAATAGTCATAGCATAAGACCAACTTCGACCCAGAAGAAGGTTGTAATCCAAAGGGGCATCAACGACTTCCACATCTAAATTAATAGTTTTACCTTTGACCTCTATAGGTAGATCCTAAAAAATTCCATATGGATGGAATCCTCTTCCATCAAAATATTTGAGAATTGTCAGATATTAGTTAAGTGTCAGAGAACCAAGTGATTTCCAAAAATTTAACAACATAATACACGTAGATTCTCCTTCATCAATTATAGTACAAAAACAACGTCTATTTTTTACTAGTATTGGAATCTGAAAAGCCATTTGATGAGGGAGCCCTGGTGTAAAATTTTCTAAATCGAAGACCATGAGGTTCGAATCCTAAAGATATATAGCTCCAATAGTTGATAAGAGAAACTTCCTTTGTTCCGGACATGATTGTAACACTTCTAAGGTTGATATTGCTGAAGGAGATATTGTTAAATCCTCAACAATGTTGTAGTTCTGAGCAACTCTCACATGTGGATTGAAAGCTGATTTCTGAAGTACACCTTTAGCAGACGGTTTAATTACTAGATCAGGATTGGGTTTCTCAATATGAAGTGGATTGGAAACTGAAGGATATGTAGCTGGTAATGAATTATAATTTTCTACTTATTTACCAGTAACAGGATTTTTACTTCCATAGTCTTGTGATCGAGTCACAACCATTACTTGAGACATCATCAAAATATTTGTTGATGTATTAGAATAATATCCAATCATTTTTCTATCTTGAACAGAAAAATTATCCTTCAAGACAGCGGGCGTGGGCGAACCTTTGACGAACTTAGCTACCTCAGACCTATGCAGACATTCCTTAGTGAAATGGTCATCGTCACAGATAAGACAAGGATAACTAGGTTTTCATTTATCTTCATACGACTCTTTTTTCTCATTTTTTTCTTTGGGAGATGAAGTATGTTTACTTTTATTCTTCCCTTTCTTCTCATTTCCAAATCTAGACTTAGTTGTACATGAATCTACAATGTGAATGTTGGCAGAAGTTTCAAGGGAAGAATCTCCTTTTGGTGAATCAGGTAAAGTTATTATAGGAGAAGTAACCTTTGAATATTTATTCCTAGTCTTATTAGTACTAACTGAACCGATTACACCATCAGCAGCATGAGATCCTGAGGGAGTTGCTGTTATCTGACCAGGACGTAGTAAATCTGGAATTTTCTTGTACAAAGTACCTGATTGTGTATATACTAGGTCAAGGTACTAATCTTGAGCAATGAATTTCTCTTCTGTAATAAATCCTCCTTTAGCTACATCTTTAGTGATTTTTGGTAGTAATGATTTTATAAACCATTATGCCAAAATCTGATCTGGAATACAAAATTTCACCAAACGTCTTCTACATCTCCATTCATGTATGTGATCTGATATGTACATAGATGTAGATTGTTTTAGTGAAGTTAATAATTCCATGCCATTGTCGTATCTGATAGGAAACTGAAAATGAGTTAAGAAAGTTGTTGCTAAGGCATTGAAATTGTTAAATGAGCCACATGGTAATTCAATGTACCATTTTCTACTAATCCTATCAGTGTTCTTTGAAAAATTCTTAAGCGAATCGAATCATCAAGTAAAGAGTCAGATGCACACTAGAGGTGATAAGTCATGATATGGTTAGAAGGGTCCTCTCCTGATTTACCCTCAAACTTTGGGATGTCACTGGGAAGCTTATTTGGCATTGGCAGCCAATACGGAAGATAATATATTGGATCATTCATAAGGCACGATAAATCAGGTAAATCCAAATTTGCTATGAATGGCAACTGACGGTTAAGGTCCTATTGATTAAATCGATAGCCTTGTGGAACTATACCAATTCCAAGAGGAGGATATCCAAGATATCCCGGAATAACCTGTGCATTTGGAATTGGAATGCCCCTTGGAAAACCAAGATTAACTGGAGCATACTGGGGTTGAGTATGTATCTGATATGTGTACCCAGGGTACGTTTGATGCTGATATAGTAGATTTTGTGCTACAGGTCCATATTGATACTGCCCTTGGTATGGTGGATAAACAAACTCAGGTTGCCTTGTTATAACTGTACGTGTACCAGGTTGACCTGTAGGAATATGAATAGTAGTCTGGAATATAGGTCTAGACAGTGGAGAATAAACCTGAGGAATTGGTATTAATACCTAAGGAGTTGTAGAAATAGGAGCTGTAGATACTCCAGGAATTGGTGTGGTAGCTTGAACAGAAATTGGTGCAGCAGTTTGCATTGGAGTTCTGGGTGTACTTAGACCAGGATGCTGAACTATACCTAATGCAAGTACCTGAACAATAGGTTGGACAGGTTGGACAGGTTGTTGGATTTGATTATAACCAATTGATTGTCTAGGTTGATAATAAGGTACTTGCATATTAGGTTGCAAATTCTGTTGAACTTGGGATGGATCCCACACCGTATTAGCTCCAGGATACGAAGGTCCCATTGAAGGTTGTGGATAGGAAGGGACATAACCAGGTTGATAATTTGGAACATATGTTGGATAATTAGCTGGATAATTCCCACCTCCTTGAAACAATTTTTGTTACGGGTAGAACTGCTGCCTTAGAGGAGGCTGTGGACCCTGAGTTGGGTACTGACCTTGAGGTTGATAGTGACCTTGAGGTATGTATTGTCCTTGAGGTTGATATTTACCTTGAGGTATGTACTGACCTTGAGGTTGCCCCTAGGATATAAATTACTAACTTGAGGTTGCCCCCCAGGCTATAAATTACTACCTTGAGGATCAGGGTTTGGAATGTTTTCAGACATCATATAAATTTATTTCACTTTTACAGTTTTGGTATTTGATTCATTTGGACTAGATGAGGGTGTATGTTTGTTGGGAGAAGGATATTCTCTTGAGAAAGTACCAGAAAGTGATTGGTATCCCGCAGGGATAGACGGAACACCATTTAAATATGTTTGTAGAGCTGCAGAAAACATCAATGACTCACCAGACATGATTAATGGAGGTCTGTAACCTCTTGGTATAGCATAAAAGGGAATTCGGGCTGGAAAATAGCTTAGACTAGTTCTTTGTAGAAAATCTGTCAACTATAATACCAAGGAAATTGTTTGAAATGACTATAATAAATCAATTCACTTGGCCTAGGATCTAGAGTTTCCTTAGTTGAAGGAAGAACAACTTGTTCTTCAGTGTCAGTAACTTCTTCAATACTAATGAGACTAGGAGGATTATTTTTAGTGATCCGATACTTCACTCTGGGTGAATCAGGACGATCAGGGGTTGGATCAAGGAAGGAAGAAGTAATCTCAGATATAACCGTTATGTTCTCTCGTTCAGAAACTTCAAGTTCTGAATCTGATAATTCACTAGTTGTAGAAACAATTTTAGCGAGTTCATAAATTGAAACTCTATGTGGAGTACTTTTTGCAGTACTGTAGGTTTTAACCTTGAACAGAAATTATCTACACATGAATATTGTAACAGAAAATAAACAATAGTGAGAGCATAAAACATAAAAATAGATAAATATAGAGATTTTCCCCTGGATCCCAAATCGAGATGACCAGCTTGATATTTCATTATATTCCTTTTACTGTTACAACACATATATATACATGCCGAAGCATACATAAAGCCCAATCCATTAACCCTGGATTAGAACATAACCGTAGTTCCCTTTAATGGATCTACAAAATACCAGGGGCCGAAAACCATCGTACCCCAAAACCATGTGAAAACTCATGCACAAAACATGGGTGGGTCAACCTATGAGTCGGTCCGCACACCAAAAAAAAATTTCCTGGGGCATTGCACCCAGCGCAACATATAGTGCGTGGTGCTAGTCATGGAAAGAATATAACACATACCCAACATTCTCCCACTTGTTGTTTTCTTTCCACAGGGGGCCACAGGAGAGCTTAGTCATTGGGAAAATTCTTCAACACCCATTGTTTCTCTACACCAAGAGAACTTCTGAGTGCTCACAGACTTCGTCAATGCATCTGCAACATTCTTCAAAGTGTCCACCTTTACCAGCAACACCCTTTTAGCCTCAACCATATCTCTAACAAAGTGATATCGAACATCAATGTGCTTTGTCTTTGAATGATAAGCAGGGTTCTTAGCCAAGAAAATTGCACTTTGGCTATCACAGTCTATCCTTATAGCTTGTTGTACCAACCCCATACTTGAACACAATCTCTACAACCAAACTTCTTCCTTGCTTGCATGAGTGGCTGCTATGTATTCTGCCTCTGTAGTTGAAAGAGCCACTACAGACTGTCTTTTACTCATCCAACTGACTGCACCTCCAAATAGGCTAAATACATACCCACTTGTAGATCTTCTTTGGTCCAGATCTCCAGCCCAGTCTGCATCAAAAAAACCACGAATGTACAACATTCTTTCCAATCCTGGTCTTCCGTGGTAGCACAAGCCATAATCACTAGTGCCACGTAAATATCTGAAAACCCGCTTCACTGCTGTCCAATGCTCCTTCCCTGGGTTTGACATAAACCTGCTCAATACTCCCACTGCATGTGCAATGTATGGTCTAGTACAAACCATTGCATACATCAGGCTACCCACTGCACTTGCATATGGAACACGAGACATATCCTCCTCTTCTTCTTGTGTCTTGGGACACTGTTCAGCAGAAAGCTTTGCACCTACGGGAATAGGAACACTCACCGGTTTACTATCCTGCATATTGAACCTCTGCAATATAGTCTCGACATAATTCCTCTGGTTTAACCAGAGCTTCCTCTTTGCCCGATCTCTCTTAATTTCCATTCCCAAAATATAGTTTGCAGCACCAAGATCCTTCATGTCGAATTTGGAGAACAGTTGGGTCTTCAAATCTTGGATAATTTCTTTGTCATTTCCAATCAACAACATATCATGCACATACAAGACCAAATAAATAACACGGTCACCAATTAATTTAAAATAAACACAGTGATCCTCCTTGCTTCTGGTGAAGCCAAGTCCCCGTATATAGGTATCAAATTTCTGATACCACATCCTTGGTGAATGTTTTAACCCATACAGAGACTTCTTCAACCTGCATACCAGTTCTTTCTTACCCTTCACCATAAAGCCTTCAAGTTGCTTCATGTAGATCTCCTCTTCTAGATCCCCGTGAAGAAATGCTGTCTTCACATCCATCTGTTCTATCTCAAAATCAAATGCAGCAGCAACAGATAAAAGTAATCTAATAGAAGTAACCTTGGCAACAGGAGAAAAAATATCACCAAAATCAATTCCCGGCACCTGGGAATAACCTTTGGCTACCAACCGAGCTTTGTATTTCTCCACCTTGCCTTCTACATTCATCTTCTTCTTAAACACCCATTTTCTCCCGATGGGCTTCCTTCCAGCCGGCAACTCCACCAAATCCCATGCCTCATTTTTATGCAAGGATTCCATTTCATCAACCATGGCCTCCTTCCAGAGTTTTCCATCCTCTGAATCTACTACCTCCCTGACAGTTCTGGGATCATCATCAGTTATAGTTAAGGAAAAACCTGAACAAAAAGCAAATGGACTATACCTTTCTGGTTGCCTTCTTTCCCGAACTGATCTTCTCAAAGCTGGAGTTTGTGGCTCTTCATCTTCTGAGTCTTCTTCTGTTGTAGAGTCTGATTCATCCTCCTTTAGATCAAACTCTATATTTTCAGGTTCCTTTGATAGGACTTCATGTTTAACAACATCTTTCACTTCTCTAAACACCACATCTCGGTTGTACACAACCTTCCTTGTTTCTGGGTTCCAAAGCTTGTAACCCTTTAAACCATCCTTATACCCAATAAAGATGCACCTTTCAGATTTATTATCCAACTTGGTCCTTTTCTCTTTTGGAACATGTACATATGCATCACATCCAAATACCCTTAGATGTGAAAGAGAGGGTTTCTTACCAATCCATACCTCATGTGGAGTCTTATCCTCCAACGCTGATGAAGGTGATCTGTTAACTAAGTAACATGCAATCTCCACTGCCTCTACCCAGAATTCTTGTCCTAACCCGGTACCACTGAGCATGCTTCTTGCCTTTTCCATCAGTGTTCTGTTCATTCTTTCTGCAACTCCATTTTGCTGAGGTGTGTATGGAGTAGTATTCTGCCGTGCTATACCACACTTCTTACAGAACTCTTCAAATTCCTTCTTGCAGAACTCCCCACCATTATCTGTCCTCAACGCCTTTATCTTCTTCTCTGTCTGGTTTTCCACCAGAGCCTTAAATTCTTTAAATTTGTCAAATAATTCAGATTTCTTCCTCAAGAAATATATCCATGTATTCCTTGAGAAGTCATCTATGAATGAAACATAGTACACAGACTTTCCCAGTGATGGAACTAACACAGGTCCAAACACATCATTGTGCACAAGTTCTAATATCTTGTTCGCCCTCTTAGCACCAGAAGGAAAACTCACCCGATTCTGCTTCCCATATACACAATGTTCACAGAAATCAAAATCTAGAGAGAAATTAGACATACCTTCTACCATACCATTTCTATGCAGTATCTGAAGGCCCTTCTCTCCAATATGTCCAAGCCTTTGATGCCATAGCATGGTCTTTTCTCCGAAGACAGCTAGGCTTTCCACTCCACTTTCAGGAACCACAGAACTGTTACACCCATCAATAACAGTGCTACCTTGTAGCTTGTACAGAGTTCCAGTCCGAACTCCCCGCATTAATACCAGTGCTCCCCGAACCATCTTGCATGCATCTTTCTCGAACACTGTTTTTACACCTGCATCATCCATCTTGCTTACAGAAATCAGATTTCTGGCCAATGTAGGAATATGCAGAACACCAGGAAGTGTTCTAATCCTTCCACCTTGCAGCTTCAGCTTGAACTTTCCACGTCCGACGATTCTGGCCTTCCTATCATCCCCTAGGAAGACATCACCACCATCATATTTCTCATACTCGCAGAACCACTCCCTATGGGGAGTGAAGTGAAAGGATGCACCTGAGTCAATCAACCATCACTCATGATCTACATGTGTATTTGAAGAAGAAGCCAAATACACATCCCCACCTTCATCCGAGGTGGTTTTTGCCTCTGCAGAAGGAGCATCATCAGATCCCTTTCCTTTCTCAGGAGCTTTAGATCTGCAGTCCTTTTTGTAGTGCCCTTCCTTTCCGCATTTCCAGCACACTTTTACAAACTTTCCAGGAGATTTAGATCTCCCTCTAGATTTGGATCTCCCACTCGAAACCTTATTCTTGTTTCTGTTCTGGGACCTTCCTCGTACAGATAAGGCATCTCCATTCTGACCCTCCACATTTCTCCGTCTCATTTCCTCCGACAGCAAGGCTGAGACAATATCATCAAAGTTCAAGGTAGTTGTATTGCTACCTATTGCAATAACCAGACTGTCCCACGAGTCTGGTAGAGAGCACAACAAACTGATGCACTTATCTTCATCTGAGATTTTAATATCAATAGATGACAACTGACTTACCACAGTATTGAAGGCGTTCAGATGCTCTGTCACCGAGTCTCCATCCTTCATCCTCAGGTTATACAGCTTTTTCCGCAGGAACAACTTATTCGCCAGAGACTTAGATTGGTACAAAGTCCCAAATTTTTCCCACAAATTCTTCACCGTAGCTTCCCCAGATACATTCAACAATACTGAATCCGAGACACACAACCGTATTGTTCTCTTAGCCTTCTGATCCAGTTTCTTCCAATCTTCATCTGACATTGTTGTTGGTTTAGTACCTGGATCTACCACGATCCACTGATCTTTATCCACTAGCAGATCCTCCATCTTGAGCTTCCACAACTCAAAACTCTGACCATTAAATTCCTCGATCTCTATCTTTCTACCACTCGCCATCTTCTTCCACCACAAGAATTGATCCCGCAAATTTCCCACTGAACATGGTCTAACTCAGGCCCAAGAAAAAAAAACCCTCAGCAGCAAAGGCGTCCCCTTGAAGCCGAAACAACTATGATACCAAATGTAGGTTTTAAACCTGAACATAAATTATCTACACATGAATCTTATAACATAAAATAAACAATAGCGAGAGCATAAAACATAAAAACAGATAAACACAGAGATTTTCCCCTGGATCCCAAATCAGGACAACCAGCTTGATATTTCATTATATTCCTTTTCGTGTTACAACACATATATATACATTCCGAAGCATGCATAAACCCCAATCCATTAACCCTGGATTAGAAAATAACCATAGTTCCCTTTACTGGATCTACAAAATACCAGGGGCTGAAAACCATCATACCCCAAAACCATGTGCAAACTCATCCACAAAAAATGGGTGGGTCCGCACACCAAAAAAAAAATTGTCGGGGCGCTGCCCTGGACCCCAACAGGGGGGGCTGCTGCCCCCCTGTGACCCCCCTACTGCACCTGGTGCAATGTACAGTGCATGGGGCTAGTCATGGAAAGAATATAACACACACCCAACAAGTACGAGGTTGATCTACTTCGTATTCATGATGAAAAATTATAAATTTTTCTTCATGTTCAGTGGATCCAGTCCCTGGTGTCTATCCTTTTTCAGATTTAAGTCTTTCTAACTGGCTTGGTGTGTACTCAGGGGGATTCCCGTACATTCTAAATGATTTTCTAGGTAATTAAGCCATGATTAAAACTTTTAACGCACGAAATCAAAAAAAATTTCAACAAAATATCCTAAAGTTTCTAAGGAAACAACAAAATTGATCACACGCCTAGAAAATCTAAGAGATCAAACCACACACAAACAATAGATTCCCACACTAAAAACACTAGTTGGTGATGAAATCCAACATCGTAGAATTTTAGTGCAGAAATGGCGGTTGGAACAGTTATCCTAACAACTTGCTTAATGAAACAGACTGGTGCAAGTTTCTCCACTTAAACCATCTTGAGTGAAGAAAAGCCTCTGGAGAGTCCAAGTGAGTCTAGATGATGTTTTTTCCAGGTACAGTGGGACCTCCCCTCCGCCATCACCTTGGGAAAGAATCCTAAAGTTTATAGCCACTAAGGTCACCAATTGGAAAAAATATAACTGGAGGAACAGTCTACGATCCGATATACACGCAAGGGTAGAGTAATTAGCTCAATCCCCTTGAAGGCTCCTTGACATAATCTAAGGTTTACCGACAACTGACACTAGGATCCTTGACAATGGTCTATCCAAGGTTTACCGTTTGTGATACGTGCACATCTACTATCTTTCCCAATGAGATAGATATGATTACCTCACTGGTTCGGACATGATCTCGTGCTTAACTCTTTTAAGAAGAGCTTCCCAGAGCATACATGCTATAATTGGATTTTCCTACCACAAGATTTACTACTTGTTTGTTTGAACTACCTTGGAATGTTAACTACAACCTATTCCAAGACACTAGCCTAAGCTATGTTGGTGGAAAAGAGCCCTAGAAAATATATAATTTATAGATTGATTTTGATTAAGCGTTACTTTTAGTTTGGCTGTTTCTTAGGTCAAAAGGTATGGAAGTGAAACTTCGATGATGTTTAATGACCCGACTCAAAAATATGCTAAAATGCATCTATATCAAAAGAAACTCATTTATTTTCAATGGAACCTATTTAGAGGAAAGATTTGATAGATTTCAATAACTTTCAAAACATCAATTCTTTCTTCGATAAACAAGAAACTTTGAAAAGAATACAATTTCTTGAGAACTCAATTTCACAGAAAAATATCACTTGTTCAAAATGAAATTCCTTATATCATTCAAATAAAAAACTAGAATCAAACTTTTTCCAAAAGAAAACTAAAACTCTTAAAATCACAAAATTCAAAACCAAAAGAAAACTCTAATTTTGAACTCTATCTAAACTATTTTGAGGATGTTTATGCTTAGTTTGTAATCTAACCAAGAAATTTTTGCTTATCTCATCAAGAAATCAAAAACATCCAATAATGGTTTTAAAGTGATATTCATACCTTATCAAGCTAAAAGGTTTTCCGAATTTGCAAATGAAAATAAAATCTAATTTTCATAATAGCAAGATTTGCATCAAGTTCAATGGCTCAACAAGAAAATGATGACATAGCAATTAGTTGAGGTATATAAAATTTTCTGATTCATAGCAACAAGAAGACAAGGCAAACACTCACTCATAAAGTGCAAATCAGTTGAAAAGATCACTTCAAACTCAGAAATTGTTAAATAAATTAACACAAAAGGCTTTGACAATCAAGACAAGTTGGGGTAATTACAAAGAATCAAGTAATTAAACTCCTGAAAACATAATTTTTGTTTTTTCAAAATTTTCCAGAAGTCTGCAGTTTTTAATGGAGACAAGTGCGGTACCGCACTGTTTTTCACTAAAATCTGCAGAGTCTACCGCTCTTTTTTTAAACAAAAAGTGCGGAAGCCAGGAAAAACAAAGAAAAATATAAAAATACAGATTTACAGTCAAGGATTCTAATGAGTCATTTACCCAACCCAGTTTTGAACTAATAAAAATCAAAGAATTTATTCAAAAGTCAAACTAAAAATAAAAAAGGAAAACTAAGTTCATTATCCCCAATGGAGTCGCCATTTTTTTATGCGGATAAATCCTTCTTGCGGACAAGAACGATCTCCCTAGTACCCTAAGGATATCTAGAAACAAACAATCAAATGCAAACCATTTTCTCTAGACCATTGTGATTCAAAATTATTAATTAACTAAGTAAGAGGAGATGCTCCTACCTGAAGTCCAACACTTGATGTAATATTCAATTTAGTTGCTCCAAAAGAGGTCAATTCAGCATGTAAGACCTGCAATCAAAGACAGGAAAAAGGATTAAAAGCACCTACAATATATAATAATTCAGAAAACACTAATCTATCTCAGTGATCAAGGAATCCAAGAATTAAATTACTTAAAGAGATACATGAACAACTTAATGAGAAAATAGAATCCATTTGTATTAACTTATATGATAAGAAGTAACCTTACAACCTTATCGCCTTGATGTCATACAGATTCTTCCGGGGTCTTGAACATCCATTTTCCTTTGGTTTAAAAAGCCTTCTCCTCTCTGAACTAGAATAAAACTATGGATATGAGTATGTGATCGTTCTCATACCAATGATGCCAGGTATAGAGAGTATGATTTATTCATCAATTCTCTTCTATATGTTAAGAAGTACCCTTGAGACTGCAATATGAGTTCAATTTATAAGAGTATGGGGAAGGTTTCAGTTCCATAAAGAGGGGGACAAAGTCCTCTCATAAAGGGATTTTAGCTCCAAATACCAAGGGATAATCTCCATTAATGAAGGGATAGAGGTTCATGAATGAAGGGGAAAAGCTTGACCTGATTATGCTTCTACAAGCCTACAGCTGGGAGAATATTCGATTAGCTGGGCTTATAGAAATCAATTTTTCTTTTATTTTACCTTTTACGAGGGTTCACAGTTTTATTAAGTAGAACGTGCGGGATGTGCCACAGGTTATAGAGCAAGAAACCGTGGTATCGTAGGTAAGGACTAGGAAAAGTGCGGAGTTAGACTTTTTAGGTTTCTAATGAGATTTTCTTCAATTCCAAGACTTGGTTTAGGAACTTTATGGTTTTGGACCTCTAAGGGAGAATAATATAGGTAATGATGAACCCATATAGACAGCTAAATGTCATGGTGACAAATTTTAGTGTAATAGAGTCCCCAAGACCCATTCTTACTATGAAAAACATGTGAAAGGCATCCATATTCCTAATCGAAAGTCTTGTTTTTTCCATTAAGTGTGAGAAATCTTTTTTCATGGCCTAAATCCCTTGCTTTCCTCCCCTTTCCATGGTACACGCTCTAATCCTCATATGTGGTGCAAAAAACTTTCAAATGGAACTCCATAGAGATGATCTATGTGGTTATTTGAGGTCTTATCCATGGCCCTTGTTTCCTTACCCTAGACATGGCATGGGTCCCAAGACCCATTTTTATTCTAAAAAATATTAATGGTGCCAATGATATTCCCTCAAGGGAAAACTATTGGGAATCACGATTGTCATTAGACCAAAACCAACAGGTTTTAGTCAACGATCGCATTTCCATAAATAGTGATCTAGAGGAGGCAGTTAGTCCATGTTACAAAACACATGGGAGCATTTTTTTACCTAATTTCCAACAATCTGCCCCCCAATGCTAGACGAATGTGTATCGAACTCATGGCCTATGCTTTGATACCACTTGTTGGGAATCATGATTGTCGTTAGACCAAAACTAGCAAGTGTTAGTCAATGATCGCATCACCAGAGAAAAGGATCCACAAGAGATAGACATTCCATGTCATGAAACACACGAGGAGCTCTGTTTTATCCAATGTCCAACAAAAACACCCCCTATAAAGGTTGTATGTGGTTGCTTGAGGAATACAACATGAAGCCTTATCTCGAGAAGATTAAAATAGGTTTCAAGCACCATATGTTCCTTCCCTAATCATGTTCAAGGCCTATAATTCCATGCATGGTACACAAAACCTCCTAATGGTGTCAAAGTCCAACTCAGTGGTCTTGAGACACAATTGTGGTGCACAAAAAATCCTAATGATGCCGAAGTCTAACTCAATGGTCATAATACCCAATTATTGTGGAAAAAAATGTTGAATGGTGCCCATATCACATTAAGAGGATATATATCCCTTAGAGAGAGTATTTAATGTGGTTAGAGGAATTATTTATGGTCATGATGCCTAAGAAATTATGTGTAGTGCATAAGGTTCTTGGTTTCCTCCCTTGACCATGGTAAAGATATTAAGACTCATTGATGTCATGCAAAACGTATAAATTGTGTTCATATTTCTAGTTGAAGGTATGGTTCATGGAGATTAAACTCAAGAAAGTTTTTTTAGTGCATAAGGAATTTATTTTTCTCCCCTAATCATGGTACAATTATCAACTCTGAAATGTGGTGTGAAAAAAATTATATCCCACTTGAAGGCAAAAGATCACCTAGAGATGATCTATGGACAATCAATTTCCTATTTCATTCTTTTTAATCCAAATAAGCTTTGTATAGGGATTAATGTCCTTTTTAACCTCCTTAAGTCATTGTACATGCCCTAACTTCCATACATGGTGTTGAAAACTTCATAATGGTGCCTATTGGTCAAAGATTCCTTTAAGAGGATCTATATGGATTCTTAAGGCCAAGTTCATGTCACTTGAACATAAGAAGATTTTTTTTTTGTTTGTGGAAGTCCCTTTTTTTCCTCCCTCGTCCATTGTGTATACCCTAAGATCTATTCTTTTTACCCTAAGATCCATTCTTACTATCCAAAGTATACTAATAATGCCCATGTTTCTAGGTAAAGGCCTTGCTCATCTCCAATGGTTAAAGACTTAAGAGATATTCCTAATGTGAAAAATGTAGTAATGTTATGCAAAACCTAGTAATAATAAATGTTTGAGAGCGATTCCTCCTTTGGATATGGTAAAATCCCTAAGATCCATTCCTAGTGTGTAAAGAGTAACAACCCTGGTCAAAATTCCATGTAATAAAATTAATAAAGGCAAAAAAATAAGACCAAGGTCATGGGACACATATTCCAAGCTGAATGTTGGGAGAAACATCCTAGTGTGGGTGTTCATTTCAATTTATTAAGGCTCAAGGAAATTGGAAAAGGAAATGGAAAAGGCTTCGAAAAGGCAAGACACATTAATTGGCATTTATTTATGAAAATAAAGGAAAATAGGATAAAATGAAGGTGAAAGGTCACATGTTGCATGTGAGGAGGAAAATGAAGGAAAATAATAAAAAATGAAGAAATTAAAGGCATCATTGATAAAAAGGCTTTTAAGGATTAGTTCATAAGATTTTTTCATATCATTTTTGGATCTCTCTCTCTCTACTCTCTCTCTCTCTCTCACTCTTGGACACTTAGAGCACTCTTGGAGAATTCTAGCATTGGATCAAGAAAATAAAAGAAAGGACAGAGGAGGCAAAGGGAAGTAAAGATCAAGCAAGGAAGATCAGGATCAAGCGGATAAAACGATATTACTTGCAGGTATCAATTTGAATGTGTGATTTCCTTGCTAGATTTGGCATGCATGGTACATGCATGTGTGTATATGGTTCTCTCGTTGTGATTTGCATGGGTTTTTCCATGTGTGAAAATGATTTTCAGCCTTCCCTTTGCATTTCCAGATAGCCATGGCATGATGGGGTACTCTTTTACTTGATTGAGCTATATTTTCAGATGGTTTCAAAACTGAGTGGGGTGGTCTTTGAAGAAGAACAAAAGGCCTAGGAATCCATGGACCAGTGAAGGTGGGATTACAGTAAAGCCATATTTTCTGTAACTCAATGGGCCTAGGAACCCTCGACTAATGAATGGTGGGATATATGGTAAGTACTAGAGGCGCATGCCCTCGATTAGGCATAGGAATCCTTGCCTGGTGAATGGTGAGATATATGGTAAATATTACAAGGTTGAGTCTCAATTAGGCCTAGGAATCCTCAACCGATGAATGGAAGGAAATATTCTAAAGCCTAGAGACTACGAGATAGAAAAATTCCTCATGGTGTTGGTGGAGAGATCCAAAGGCATCTTGTTGTCTAGGTAAATCCCCTCTACAGACAGAGCCGATCCCTCTAGACCTAGGGTGGGTCTAGCAACTACGGGAACATACTAACATCTACCTTCATAGATTGTAAATGAAATTCAAAGCAAGGAAGATGAACTACCTTGTTCTGATGCTATGTTGCCATCTCCCGTCGAAGCTTCTCGATCTGTCGCTCTTCTCAAGCTCGATACACACTACTTCCAACTTTCGATTACCTGTATAGACAGTCAAGACACCACAACAAGGGTAAATCCACAAAAAACATAAAAATAATTATAACCTATCTAATTAATCAAGGAATGCTAGAAATATCATTACATATGTAAACAAGAATGGAAGATAAACATCAGATCCATTTTATTATGATAAAGACAAGGGGATTTTAAAACCAAGCCTTGATATTGAGGCTCTCCTTCGGCAGGTCTTTATCCAAACACATTTGCAACACCATCACACACAAAGGTCCAATATCTCACTATGTTCTCAACACACACAAACAATCACACTCTGCACTATTCCCCTAAAGCTATAATTGCTTCTCTTCTATGCTAACTTTTCAGCGATTTATTCAACTATCACGTCAATGGAAGATAGCTATATTTATAGAGGAGAGGAGGAGGTTGGGATCCCTACAAAGGTGGAAGAGAGTCCTATCCTTTAGGAGAGTTCCAAGGGAGGTGGAAACTACTAAATAAAGGAGGGAGTCTGTGGTTGTTTCAGTTCAACCACTCCCAATGACTCATCCTCGAGGTGGTTGGAATAGAACCTCCACCTATATTTTTTTTTTAAATTCCATAAAAATCTTGGCGCAGGTTCTTAACTGGGACAGAGCGCCAATTGGTATGGGTTCAGTGTTAATTTTCCAGCTCAGCGCGGGAGTGTAACTGGCTACTCGTGCCAAGGAAAAATAGGTGTTTTTAGTGGTCTACTCAAGAAATGGTCAACAGAGGGAATGTTGTCCTTATGGAAAGGGATGCAATGATGGTATTTGCAAGGCATGAAAATTATAATTAGTCACAGAAATGACCCTCCAATGTGAAATATGGGGATTGCAAGGACAGTGACAAATTACTGTGTAACATATGCCCCCTAAATTATGAAGTCCGAACATGAGTGAGGGGTGAAATGCTTTACAAGTACATGCAAGGAAACAGACGTTGCTATCGAGAGACCTGCAAATCAAGCATATATGCATAACTGAAATCTCTGTTGAAAATACATGAATCCATGGTATAGACACAGCTATCCATCAAGAAGAGGATCATGTGCATGGATCCTTGGCATGGACACAGCGATCGAAATAAAGGGATCATATGAAATAGATCCATGGTATGGGCGTAGCCATCTATATCGAGAGGATCAAAACAAGATAACCCATGGTATGGTCACAACCATCCATATAAAGAATCATGTATATAATCATGAATGACTCATCACTTCTCGCAACATGAAATTTTTTGATCGAAGCCTAGGGTCTTGCGCTCCAACACCACTCGATGAAAGTAAAAATTCCAACATGTGAATAGACATGTTGAAATCGAACATGCTAAAAAATCACTTGATTACCAGTCAATGATGTGAACCGTTGAAAAGTGCAAGAGAAACCACCCATAATATCAATGGCTCTCAAGGTACTACTAGTACAATCCATGAAATGTGAATAGTGATATGAAGTCGAACACCTGTGAAATCACCTAAGCAAAGGCCAATGATGTGAAACTGTCGTCGAATGAGAAGAAATTTCCATTAAGGCATGCAAGCTCTAAGGTACCAGAAAGGAGTCTCTAGATGAACTTCTCGAATAATGAATTGAAGTTGACAGGAAGTGATCCATCGAAGGAGGGTCATAATGAATCCCACATCATAAACACAAAACAGAGAAGGTAATATGAGTGTGAGTCAAGACTGAAACATAGGATTAACGAATGTACAAACTGCAAAAGGATTTTCTCTTCAACATGTCGGTGATACAACTTTGGAATTTGGCATTATTTGACTCAAATAGGATCAGAGGTCATACTGAAAATATTTGTAATCGAATGAGAGGAAAACAAATTTCCTAAACCCATGGAGGAAAAGTGACAGAGTGAAGATAACCCAACCCAACACGAACTGCAGACAAGTGTCATGTTCAAGAGTGACATATTACCGACACAAATGACGAATAAATTTCATTTTCCCCCACCATTTCTGGCAAGTACCTATTTATTTTTACACAAGATTGAAGAGGATATCATATTCTTGTCATATAAGTTTTTCCTTTGGAAAAATCCAACCTAGTACATTTTATGAGCCCTAGGAAGGAGGAACTCGAATAACATCATGGTGACGAAGTCTGATGTCATTAGGGTTTAATGAGTCTGACAAAGGAAGAACTCGACATCTTTTCATGTTTATAGAGTTTGAAAAGAAGGTAGAAAAGAAAATTCCAGCAGTCCCTTTTCGTAGGTAGTCTCACAGATCCGAAAAGGTAGAAAATTGTATCTGAGAGAACCTCTTAGTTGCAATAGGCTAAGGTATTCCTTTTTCGTAAATAATCCATCCCAGACTGAAAAATGGTTAAACGTATACTGGGTAGATATCATTTCACATCCATTTAACGAGTTCAAAAAGATAAGAATCTTGAAAATCATTTCAATTTTAGAGAGCTAGAAAAGAGCTGGAAGTTGACTCCTCCTGGAGGAACGAGTAGTATAAAGGGTAGCAACTAGTTCTGGTAATGGTGTAAGTGCTTAGAACAAGTAAAGGTCAAGAGGTTGGCTAACAAGACCACTCATTGCAGATGTTCCTCAAGAAAGGGTAAAACAACCAAGTGGAGGGCATATGATTGGCCGAATAGATGGTAACGATGGAATGAGAAAACTAAGCTTCATCTAGAACAGGCTGATAAAATGGAAATCACAAGAGGTAAAATGGGAATGGTTTCATTTTTACACAAGATTGAAATCAGGAAACTCTGCTTGAAGTTGGTTTCATTTTTACACAAGCTTGAAACAAAGATAAACTATGCTTGAAACTGGTTTCATTTTTACACAAGCTTGAAATGGAAACAACCTATGCTTGAAATGTTTGCATGCCCCCAACATGGTGACTCAATTCAAGGTACATGCCCCCCAAGCTTCAGTGCATTCACCAGAGTAGACTTCTAGTTACTAATAGGTGGATGGAATGAAGGTTCATTTATGAGACCAAGGGAAAAACTCGACTGGGATTTTACAAGATCTAATCAAAGACTTGAATTGAACAAGAACGTGTTTCATTGTTTTAATGAGGTTTACACATTAAAAGAACTAACCTCACGACATCTTGTTTCATTTTTTAACGAGGTCAACATAGAAGACGAACTATCCTCGAGAGAGCTTGTTTCATTTTTTAAGGAGCTTGATGCAAGAAAATAAGCTCTTCTCCATGAACTTTCATCATGATGAATAATAATTCATGGCTTCCAAGAGTTCCGCAATGGATGGGAGAACAAAATCTCGAAAATCAGGACCCAATGCCCCCAACACACGGTGCACAACGACACTATCACTAAATGCGGGCATGGGATAGGTAGCCACATAATTAACCTGTATTGGGGGAGATAAAATCAGCAGATAAAGACCCGGAAGGGATGATGGTGGACCAGAAGTCACATCAGGACCAAATAATGAAAGTTGATCAATGGTCACGATTCGACCTTTGTGTGGGAAATAGATCACACGAAAGAGGGAAGAGACAAGCGCTCCCATGACATAATTATAGTCGTGCCCCAGGAGTAAATTAAAATCCAAGGGGCCTGGAATAACCATCACGTCTATATAGATGGTTTTCCCTCCCAAAGTAACAGGAAACTTCGAAAGGATCCCT
This sequence comes from Pinus albicaulis, assembly GCA_034641835.2. Lineage (NCBI taxonomy): Eukaryota > Viridiplantae > Streptophyta > Pinopsida > Pinales > Pinaceae > Pinus > Pinus albicaulis. The sequence goes on along the minus strand of CM076583.1, from coordinate 655,294,101 downwards.
AATGGTTGACTGGTTCTTCTGTTAAAAGGCAACAGATTCTACGTAACAGGCACAAGCAGTGGAGAACCAAAAGCTTGCGAAGTAGTGGAAGATAGAATACTAACAGATGCGCCTTCATCTATAATGGTGCTGGGCACGATCATATCGAAGACTTGTACCATGATCTCAAAAGGCACATAAGAAGGAAGGCGATATCCTGCAAATCGACTCCAATCGAATGAAGCGACCAAAATACTTGGAGGAGGTACCATCGAACTGAGATGGTCTTCCCCTGGTGTTACTAGAGCAAGAGGAGCATCCTCCTGGACCTCCATCACGGAAGTAAGAGGAGAAACTTCTTGAATCACAGGGACGGGATGATCTTTCTCCAAGTCCGAGGAATCTGAAGAAATAAGAGGAACGTGAGGGGGATGAGATCCACTCTTGACGGAAAAGACCTGATGAATCATAGGTGGGATAAATTTGACCGATTCCACGTCCAATGGTTGGTCGGGAATGGATTCCTGAATTTGAATTTCCGAGGGAGTGGGATCGGTCAAGGATGACTCTTGACCGATCATGGAATCAACTAGCGGAGGACTCAAAGAAAGTTTCTGGTAACCAGCAGGAAGGTAGGGTGCAGAAATAGTAGAGTTGTTCAACACTCTCTTGGCTTCATCCATGTACAAACAAGGGTGAATGGGATGATGCCCTTCACACAAATTACATGGATTTGTGATATTACCCTGTCTCTTATGAGTCTTATCAATACTAGTCAAAGATGTGTCACCAATATGACTTCCAGAAGCCAAAGGCAACGACGGACGTCCATCAGACCATGCTTCAAGTACCTTGGGAATACCAGGGTAGTCTCGAAGAAGATGGTCACCTTTGCAGAACATGCAAGGGAATTTGACTTTCTGTGTAGGCTTGGATGGTTTATATATGGAAGGTGTCTTAGGCTCAATAGCCGTAGAGTTGGTCTCTCCCTTATCTAAATTCTTCTTCTTGGTCTTCTTCTTCTTGTTCTTAGTCACCTAGTTACTAGAATCTAGACTTTCACTAAGTGAAGTAGAAGAGGAGGATGAAGAAATAGGTGAAGAAGGGGAGAGGTCCACCTTAGAATCAACATAATTTTGTTCAGGTGGAGGAGATGGTCGAACAGAGGTCGGGGCACTCAGGACCACCGAGGTCGAAAACAACCACACGGGAAAACCAACAGTTAATCTTGTAAGAGACAAATTTTCCATATAATGAGCACCAACATTCCCAAAAGCATAGAAAGGACCAGGATTCCCTTCGGAGGGGATTCCTTGGTTGGAAAAATCTAGAAAAGATGCCATTGGAAACAACCGTAAAACAAAACTCTAAGGAAGATAAATTTAACTAGGAATATTTTGTGGGCAGTTAATATGTAAAACATTGAAACAAAACTCCGCTGTTTCATATTTTAAGAGTCAAGAAATAGGCAAAAGGTGACTCTATCACTTTCAGGTTGAAACAAGTGTGAAAGGACAAGCGCTTGATGATCTTTTCACTTTTAGAGAGTCACAAAAAGACCAAAATGACTTCTCAGGTAATCTAAGAAAGAGGGTATACCAAGTTTCCGTGAACTTCCATACACACCTTAGTGATCAAATGAAATAGAAATGACCAAGGACTTGACGTACATGCAAGTAGTCTCCATTAATGCTGTGCTCGGTGTATCACGGTTACAGAGCGGCAGACTTGGCTTCCTATGGATAAAAGGATTGCAACCTAGAGGGGTCTCCCTTTATTTACTCGACGGTACAGGGAGCACAAGTCCATACTAGCACTGTCTAAAGCCAGATGGCGAACGACAGCTACTAAGTTTTAAGACATCGGAACACGTCTCTAGCCTAGACCACTAAAAATGTTTCGTTAGGTTTCAATGCTTCCTTAGGTTAATTAAATAAGTTTTAAAGTTGATCTTGAATTATGTCTCGGTTTCAAGTCCCTACCGCTGTCATCTGAAATCTCCTATATGCAGCTATATGAGAAAATAAATCTTTCAATTCGATGAATGCTATCTAGTTAAGGGAAGAGTCTCAAACAATGATGCAACACAAAATAATACTGCAAATGAAACTTTTTCCAAACTAGATGACTTTCAATATCCAAACGTAATCTAAAACATTCAACAATGTGAATAATGCAATGTAATCTATGAAAAATCCTCTTTTTTGAAAACTATGCAATTGTAATCTATGCACAATTTCCTTTTTCATTTGAAAGAATGAGAATGCAATCAATGCATTTTTAGATGAAATGAGAATCTACTTAATGCATGCTTGTAATGAAATAGAATGCACTCAATTCAATTTTTAGCTTTCAATCATTAAACAATGTAATCTAAGTTCAATGATGGATCTCAAAAAAAACTTTTCAATGCAATGTGATCTAATTCTTTTTAACAAAAAGAAAACTCTAAGACGAAAGCTAAAAGAACGAAAATTTTCTTAATGAAGGATGAATGCAAAAGGGATGCAAACAAACACTAAGAATGAAATCTTTGTTTTAAACACTTTGTAATGAAATTCCTCAAAAGGCTACAAGACATATGAGGTCAAGCACAAAAAGGACTTCCAAAGCATGAGCTCAAAACAAGGCATTCATTCCCTCTTACATCAAGCAATCAAAGAAAGAATAATTTTCAACTAAATAATGAGAAATGTAATCTATGCTCACAAGTGAAAAAGTAGAGGAGATAACGTGTAAAGCATACAGAGAAAAATACCGGAAGGGAAAGACACACTAGTGGAGGAATTAAGGAAAAACCTCAATTTTTCACATGCCCTGAAATTGGCATGACTTTTGTGGGTGAAACTAGCACCAATCGGCGTTACTGTCAGAAAAATAAAAGCACCAATTCCTGAACAAGAAAAAACAAAGAATTTCTCCCAACCAAGACTAGACTCACCACTTCAAGAAAAAACTAAAAGATCATAATTGATGAAAAACATAGGAACAACCAGGGAAAATTTCATTTGACTAAATCCGTAAAATGAATAATACCTCAAAGAGTGAAAAACTCAAAGGAAACTCCCCAGTGGAGTTGCTAATTTGTTGTCCAGGTAAATCCCCTCTGCAGATAGAGGCGATCCCTCTAGCCCTAGGGTGGGTCTAGCAACTACGAGAACATACTAACATCTACCTTCCTAGATTGTAAATGAAATTCAGAGAAATGAAGATGACCTACCTCATTTTGATGCAATTTTTTCGTCTCCTGTCGAAGCTTCTTGATCTTTTTCTCTTCTCAAGCTCGATACACGTTGCTGCCGACATTCGATTACTTGTACAGACACTCAAGACACCACAACAAGTGTAATACCATGACAAACATAAAAACAATTACAACCTATCTAACTGATCAAGGAATGCTATAAATCTCATTACATACGTAAAAAAAAGGGAAGTTAAACATCAAATGCATTATATTATGATAGAGACAAGGGGAGTTTACAACCAAGCCTTGATGTTTATGATCTCCTTCAGCAAGTCTATATCCAAGCACGTTTGCAACACCTTCACACAGAAAGGTCCAAGATCTTACTATGTTCTCAACACACACAAACAATCACACTCTGCACTATTCTCCCGAATCTATAATTGCTTCTCCTCTATGCTAACTTTTCAGCTATCTGTTCAACTAGCACATCAATGGAAGATGGCTATATTTATAGAGGAGAGGAGGAGGTTCGGATCCTTACAAAGGTGGGAGAGAGTCCTATCCTTTAGGAGAGTTCCAAGGGAGGTGGAAACTACTAACTAAAGGAGGGAGTCTGTGGTTGTTTCAGTTCAACCACTCCCAATGACTCATCCTCGAGGTGGTTGGAATAAAACCTCTGCCTCTATTTTTTTTAAAAATTCCATAAACAGATTAGTGCGGGTGCTTATCTGGGACAAAGCACCAATTGGCATCGGTTCAGTGTTAATTTTCCAGCTCAGCACGGGAGTGTAACTGGCGACTCGCGCCAAGGTAAAAACAGGTGTTTTTGGTGGTTTGCTCAGGAAATGGTCAACAGATGGAATGTTGTCCTTATGGCAAGGGATGCAATGATGGTATTTGCAAGGCATGAAACTTATAATTAGTCACAGAAATGACCCTCTAATTTGTGAGGTGGGGATTGCAAGGACAATGATAAATTACTGTGTAACACATCCATGCTGGTATAGGTCTACTGATCCCTGTACTAGTATATGGTGGGATTGTGGTAAGTCTTGGTATTATATGTTTATTGTTTGGGACTAGGAATCCCTTGGTGGATTGTGGTAAAGCCTAAGGAAACTTGGGCAGGTTTTTTGTGACTCCCACATTCATGCTTGGAATATATGGGGGTGTTTGACTAAAAGAAATATTTTGTTCATCCCAATCTATGGTCGGGTGGTTTGTGGAAATCCCTAAATTGGTTCAATTATGTGTTCATTAATAAGAGCTCATTCTCCTTTGGTATTTCATGTGTAAATATACTTGTTCATATTTGTTTTTTATGGTTGTTATATCCTTGATTTTTATGTTGGTTATATGTTTGTTATGAGTATGTTTTATAACAGACTTGATGTATGGCTCTTATCATGTTTTTATTAGCAAATGAATGAACAATGAATATATGAAATAATAGATGATAATTCAACTATTTTTATTAGGCATCAATGTTTCTTTACAAATCACAGATAAGTATGAGACCCCTATGCTCAGATCTATTGTTATGACATGTAGATTACATATTTGTGACATGTTTGACAAAATTCCTATCATGGCTAGTAGGGGTCTGGTCAAGTCCTTGATCAAATGTTTGTATTAGTAGCTTGATTTCATGGTTATGTATCATTTCTAAAAGTTTCATGAATTTCTCGACAAAGGCCCGAGACCTAGCCCTTAACAAATGGCTTAGATCCCAGGGTCAATGACGTAGAACTACCTGGAAAATTCCACAGGCGTTGGCATGCATTGTTGTTGGAGCGATAGGAAGACCTCAATTGCATGCATGACTTGTTATGGGAGTGGCTAAGTGTTCAGATTAGTGAAATGGCAAGTTTTCTCAAAGGTTAAGCATATGGAAGTGTTGGTTGCCTCCTGAAGGGTATGTAGCTCCCGAGGATTAAGGTAAAATTGGTTTTCTATTGTCATTTCCACTTCCTTAGCTATATATGGGGAGTTTAATCACATCATAGTAGCCTTTTTTCGACATGTTTACCCCAGTGGATCTATTAGCTTGGCTAAATTTGGGAGGAGAGTGCAACATAAAGCCTAATAATGGTTCCCATATTCCCAATTATGGGACAATGATCCTTGATATTCTTATTCATCCATGCTAAATACCTTGAGACCATTCCAAATTTGTGAATCCTATTAATGGTGTGCATATTCGTAATTAAAGGTTGATAATTTCCCACAAATTCCTCATGTGGTGATCTTATACAAGCGTTTGTGGTTAGAGATTAGGGTTTATATGCTTACTTATTTATTCCAGTTAAAGGTTCCAAATGATAAGGTGATTTCTTTTATTGAATATAGGGTATAACAATTTTAAAATGAGTGTGCATGCATTGTGGAACATGTCTTCATTAGTAACATGTAAGCATGCCATAACACTTACATGTTGTTAGTATATAAAAAGAAAAAATTAGCACAAAGAACAACCTTAATCTCTCTAATAAAGACTAATAAATGGATTTGTAAATAGTGGGCCTATGTCTTGTACATTTCATCAACATGGGTCCTTTGCAATATTAATTTTAGTTCTCAGCGTAAACAGAAAAGTAGTCCGATTGGATTGCTAGATTTCTATCAACGATTATATTGGAGTTTGACTTCATATTTCTTTCATTCCTTGATTTTTATGTGTTTCCAAATGGTTAAAATACTTAAGTAAATAGAAATGTAAATACATTTTTATTTACATATTCTTCCAACCAAACATTAACAATTATGTTATTGAGTACTATCAACAAAAAAATATCAACAAATGAATTAGTCCAAAATATAGTTTCTCAATACTATTTTTGTGTGCATAGAATTATCTCATTGCTTGAGGGATGACAATGATTATAGGTTTAACTTCAAATACAATATATGTTTTTTGGTGTGTTTCTAAAATGTGGTACCCAAGAACCAAACATGATTTTCATCCATGATTTTCACCCAAGGGGATTTTTTAAAGTGCACTTTCTTCAATGTCTAGTACACATAGAAATGAAATTATAACCACATATCCTCTTACTGGCCTCATATCTAAGAACTAATTAGAATTACATATCCCATAAAATCCATCAAATTGATTTTCTATCCAAGGTAGAATTAATCCTATAAAAATGATCCAAATCCATTCCATTAAGAAATACAAACAATTTTTTGACAATGGATTAAAAAATAAATAAATAAATCATTTTATTGAAGAAAAATAATATCAATTTCTTGAGCAAACCCCAAGTCACATTTCAGCTTCAATGGTAATCAATTTCATTGATTATTGGAATTAGTTCTCATTAGCAATTTTGATTTGGTGTTTTATGCCATTAAACACATTAAAATAACAATCCCCTTATATAGTAATTGCACTAGAAATGAATAACCATATAGAGCCATGAAATTGATGCAACTACACCATGATAAAACTCATAATTCACAGATATATTTCAACATTTAATGTTGTTGTTATTAGGCTTGAGATATAATTACAGAAGAGTGACTTATGCAAAAAAATTGTGGTTTTTTAGTCACAAAAAATACAAAATTGTAAATGTCCATGGCTCAAAGACATCTTCACTCGGTATGGATAGGTTCCTCAACGCCTTTTCCCACCATCGATAGGTTCCTTAACTCCTTTTCCCACCATCATTCAAGAAAGTTTCCCTCTTCAAGCTCTCATTTTTACCATCAACCTCTAATGTTCTCCTTGCATCTCCCTCGTTCCTCCCATCATTGTCCCTTCAATATTTTTTTTAAATGGCTTTCCTTTAGAAGGCCAAAAATCACAATGGTTCATTTCCACATCAAAATTTTCCAAAAATAATAAAATAAAATTCTTATTAAAGAAATTACATGAGGTAAAGCAACTCAATTTTTATTACATTGTGTGACAAAGATGCAATTTAGATCATACCTCCCCACCAAAAGATTTGACCTCCTTTGATCTTCAAGAAAACTATAATAAATCTCAAAAAAAGATGCCTTCATTGTAGGATGGAAAATTAGAGATGAATAGGGGCTTCCTTTGACAAGAGATTCTTGTCCATCTCATGGCTATAAATGATATTTTTTTTAATTTAAATATGTCATGAAAACTACTACTCCTTGGGATGCAAGTACAAGAAACTTTTCTTTTCCCTTTACCTTGACTCTCTAAGATTTATTCTTGGTTTTTTATTACTTGGGATGAAGTTTTAGGTGAAGCTTCCAACATTTGGCTAGAAAATATTCTATAACCAGGTGTTAATTGATCAGTGGCTATACCAAGATATTGAGCGTAGCACGAGTGTAAAATCATACATAATTTAAGTTTATTATAATTACAATAATAATACTTTAATTTGATAATGTTAAATATGGTAAAAGAGTAAATAAAGTAAGAGAAATGGTTGTAATGATGATAAAATTATTTAACTTTAAATTTATAATTTACCCAAATACACACATATATATATATATATATATATAATTGAAATAAACGAATCTTTCTACATAAGGTTTGACAAAAAAAATTGTACATATATATTACTTATGATGTTTATTTATATTTGTGAAAATTATATAAATAATTAATTTTTATTTTTATTTATTTTAAAGAAAACTTAAATTTTATTTTATTTTAAAAATTATATTCAAATATATTAAAATTTATTTTTAATATGGTAATAATGGATTAATGTTTTTTTAATTTATATTTCTGTTAATTTTTATATTATTATTATTATTATTATTATTATTATTATTATTATTATCCACATTTAAAGTTATGGCCAAGCTAGACACCAAATTAATATATAAATTAGATAAAACAATTTTTTTAAATAATTTGATTTTTGGAAATCTTTCAACTCATAAAAAAAATTGGAATTAATATCATTCTATTTCTATTTATTGTTTGTCGTTTTTTTTTTTTAATTCTCATAAAACCAATAATTAAAATACAAAACCATAAATTTACTTTCTTTAATTCTCATACAACCAATAATTAAAACACAAAACCATAAATCTACTTTTACTTTTGAGTGTCTAGAGATCCCAAATATGCCTCTTTAGATTTACCTTGTTCTGCGTTTTCCAACACCCTTCTGACAGTACAAGTTGTCTTAATGCTCAGTCATCCAAATGAAAGTCACATACCTCCTCTTAAAATATAGTGAATACGTGCTTAAGCTATCATCCCTGTAGCACATGACAGCGAGCACCCCAATCCTGGGGATATACACAACACATTATTGACTTATAAACAAAATTATAAATTTAGTTTTCTTACAAGTGATATTATTGTGATTAGATATAAACCGCAAGTTAAAATTTTGTTTTCTTATATACAAATATCTAGCTTAAAGCCATTACAATAAATATGATAGCATTTACCCACTAATATTCATATCTTCATATCTTGGTGGCATGTATGTACCTACAATGGACCATCATACATTGGATCATTTGCAACTCACACTCATCTTCATGAACCATAATCATTTACCTACCACCATGTTAACCATAATATTCCCTTTCTGCAAGCCACCATCATTCCCTGTTAATGCTTCCTTCAACATACATTGATGTCAAGATTCATAAAATATTAATCAACCATTTCATAAATCTATACTAGAGAAGCTTCTCCATCTACTCATGTATATTCGTGACATGAAAGTAAAATATCTTGACATTCTTCCTTTAACATCACATACTGCATATGTGCTAGTTATAAGTCATCACATTAACTAATGCTTTCTCTCGCATAAGCACACATTCCTGCAAGACAATAGCTACATCTCCCTAACATCTCTTTAAAAGAAACTAATTCATGCATGTGATTTACATAAATTTAATCAAAATAACTAACCTTTAAGCTATTAATTTTGGTGCATGAAAGGAAAGCTAACATAAAAAATGTTGTTCCCATTCATGCAAATGCATATAGATTCCAAAAGAATATTTGCAAAGGAATTCTTAACACAATGGAGCACATAGCTTCCAAAAGAGTTTTCCCAAAGGAATGCTTAACACAAGAGAGCATGCAAACACATGTTTTCTTTTCTGTAACACCAATGTAATAAAGCATACAAATACATGTCTTCTTTTCCAAAGATTACACTAACAATATTTCCCAATGTAGTCTAACACAACATGCTATATTTTCCCACATACAAATATGTATATTCTTTCCAACTAAAACTAATACAAATATTGCATGCATATGAATGATCTTATTCGAAATGAAACTAACATAATAGTTATGATAGCACAAAGGACTCACAAATAATTCTTCCTAAAGAAACATTATAGCTCAATATTTCTTCTATCCATGCAAAGTACACATTTCTCTAATGACTATTATTTTCACATGCAAGAGCTTATCATATTCCTTCTTTAGAATTCTACCATAATTTAGTTATTATTTTCATGTAAACAAATACTTTCTTTAGTTATTATTTTCATGTAAGTAAATACTTACTTCTTCTTCAAAAAGAAGCTAATATAACCTAGATTCTTTGTCTTTCTACATGTAGTTTCTCATGCTTCCCTTTAACCTTCTTTTATGCATAAAACTAGGAAACAATAAAAAGGTTAGCTTAACCTTGTATACACCTAAATCAATAAGTATTCATTTAGCCATGCAACCTTTTCAAGAAATCTATAACTCGTGTGTTAGAAAATTATATATTATGGAGCAATGCAACACATAAAATATGTGAAAAATACAAGCACACAAAACACATAAAACCAGAGAGACACAAATATACGTGGTTCACCCAGTTTGGGCTATATCCACCCCAAACAGCCAGTCCTTCCTTTCTATTATCCAACAAAAATTGAAGAAAAAACCTACAACAGATCCACTGTAATATCCTCTATTCTCTCTCACAGTCTCCCTATCTGTTTCTCGCTATGAGAATACACATGTAATACATAGCCGCAATACAATACCCTCATATATACAAGGGGGTTTCCTTCTAGGGCAAAAATCCCTAAACTAAACATAACTTCTATCGTCAGATCATCCGCCTATGAATGACCCAGATTGACTAGAAATTACTATACTTTTACGAGGCAATTTTACATCTGTTTTTAGCTTTGGGGGCGCTGCCCCCAAAACCCCCCACCAGGGGGGGCTCTGAAAAGCACTACCCCCCCCCCCCCCTGGACCCCCCACGACAGCGATTAATTACGGGTGGCGTTTCCGCCCCTTTTAAGGTACAGGGGTCCAATGCTGTGATACAAAGTAAAGAAGATAATCAGGTTCCACACCCAACATCGTGTTCCTTTTTCCAGGAATTTAGCACCAAACATGTTCGTTCCAAGGAATCAAGAAAATAGATATTAGTATTTTCTTCACGAAAAAGGTAAATAACATTAAGCATGTCTTATGCAAAGACATATTTGAATTTTTCAAGAAAAAGTATGGTTAATTTCTCATTCACCTAAATATCTCCAAGGTTAATCGAAGCAAGTTCACTTTCTTCACGTCCTTTAACATTTCATAACCTTCACTATTTCCAGTTAATTACTTATATAATCATATTCATTAAATATGTATAAAAAAAAGACATCTTTGCATACCTTAACCTTTAGGATATGAAATAATGAAAAATACATATTTGCATACATTAACCTTTAGGACATGCACTCTTAAGATATGCAATGATAAAAATACATTAAGAAAAAAACACCTTTGCATACATTAAACTTTAGGACATGCACTCATAAGAGTAGCCTTCAACACAACATACCTACACAACATACCTTTACAACTGACCAGAATTCAAAAAATAAATCTCTTAGAAACTATCAAAGAGAATTCATTTACACAACTACCATAATTTAAAAAGTAAATCTCTTAGAAACTATCAAAGATAATACTTTTAAGGCTCACCATAATTCAACATAAATACAAATTTAAGAAACTATCAGAATATATGTGATAAAATCATGCATCCAAATACTATGATAAAATCATGCATCCAAATGCTATGAGAATATTTGCGATAAAAGCATGCATCCAAAATTTGGGCATGTAGTTGCATTGAACGAAGTGATGTAGAATTTCGGTGACAAATTTTGTATTTTTTATGTTGTAGGGTCTGTGGGAGTATCAGTGTAACTAATGGGAAAAATAACCACGGTAACTATACAACGTATCGTGAGAAGGGATTTAATTCCTAGCCACAAGTATGTGGCTTCAAAACAAAGAGAAATTGATAGAATGAACGAAATCCTTGCTACACTAATGCATCCAAAGCCTTCAAGAAGAATAGAATACATGTCAAGATTAAAATAGCAGAACTCCCCCTACCTTGCCCTTGAGATTGTATTTTATATCTGATAAGACTTGGAATTTGCAACCGCACGAAACCCTAACGACTTCTTGAAAAAATAATTCCATTAAATTAATAACATTTTTCATCAATGAAAAAGGTAAACACGTGGGAATATGGATGTTATATACTCCCCCCTTAAGATAACATCATCCTCGATGTTCAACTGTTACTAGGATTTAACTATTATTCATGATATAGTCTTCGAAACAACCAAAAATGGGATCCTTACCATTCACAATGAAACACTTACCTTTCCTTAAATGCCATTAATTGAAACAATAATGTTTTTATCCATAGTAATAAGAATTTATAGCTCAAAAAATATTCCATTTCCATTTTTAACCACTTATCCATTATTCAAATTCATAAAAAATATAGATAAATCTTTATACCAACTTACCATTACTTACCAATTACTATTGGAATTAATGAAGACTTTTACACAAGCTCTCTGAGAATGGTTGAACAACCCATCAACACTCCATGGAAATTAGTCTGTAATGTATGACCAACAAATTAATTCACATTAGTCACACTATTTCCAATCAAATGAAATACTTTAAACTACCATTCATTTATGCAATTTCAAGTGATATTTTAGTCGCATTACTCTTCCTAGTCTTCAGAGAGCACCAACCCTCTATTCATGATAAATCATAAGAATTATAACTCACTACACCACATGAAAATTGTCTCAGCTCCCGCTAAATACATACACACAGTACTTCAAAAAGTACTCAAAGAGCACCTAGCTCTCTAATCGTACAAATGGTCAATCAATGCACCCTGCGCATATTTTCCTAGCCCCTGCTAAGGCATTAAAACAATAGTAATAAAATAAAATAAATTATACATTAAGTATTTCCTTTTCAAGTTCTAGGCTCCTTTTCTCTCAATATCTACATAATATATTTACATAATCATATAAAAATTCATTTTAATATAACACATAACTAATTACTTAACTCGTTATGCTATGAGAACCACAATGATATAAAAAATGCTCCTCCCAACCCATAGGAGTTTGTTTCCACAACCAAATCTAGTCATTTTCACATCCAGACAGTTATTTAACAAAATACCATTCCAGGTCTAGTATGGAATTCCACTGGAAAACTAGCTCGAGAATTCCAATGACCACTCAAGGTCTAGTATAGGATTCCTCTTGGAAACATCATGCTTATTCCTCTGACAACATCCCGTCTATGAGGAATTTTGGACCTCCTCCAACAGGCTCCAAATTCAATAGATTTGCCTCAGGTTTTCCCCTCTTCACCATGTTGGCCAACTATTTTCCCTTACTGAGATCATATATCTCTAGGGAGAGGAAATCCGGATAGGTAACCTCCATCAACCCAAGGCCTTCTAGCCTTTCACAATTGTTCACAACTGTCTGGTATGTTAAATTTCTCATTTAAAATTATCTCCCATAGTAAACTACATAATGAACTTTATGCACATTATACATAAATAAAAAGAAACTCTATGTACATCATACATCATACTTGGCCCTCCACATGAGTCCAATGATATCTAGATTAACATGGAACATGAATAACATACATGTGTTGTACATTATTATTTCCCAAATAATTCAATCATGCACATTATAACATTATACTTTAACATCTACGGTTGCAACTCATATTGCAATGTTTTATTTTCACATGGTTTCTTGTTTCCATTAACCTACCCATACTTAATCTCATCAACAACACTAGTCATAAATATGTATTATTTAGACAACTATTCTCTTCCACAATAATTTTAGTTTCATGCATACAATGTTGTCGTGCATAGAAGTATATATAAATATTAATTAATGTGTATGTTTCAATAACTATTAGGGTAATATTCCCATGGGTAACAGTCCAACATTTCCAATTCCAATAGTGTACTGTTACCAACAGTCTGACACGTGAAGTAACTACTTGTTCACAACTTGCAATAATATTTAATAAAAACCCATTCATGAATATAGGATTTTATTAGTTAGTCATACAACACTAACTAATCAATTCCACTAAAAAGCTTAATGCATCCATGACACAACTCATTCAAAAACTAGTCATTCGACAACTAGTCATTATAGTCAAGTCTCACTACTAGACCCATTATGTATTTTTAACATCTAAAAGGGTTCATTCAATTTAATTTTAAAACACTCTGTCATCCTCTTCAAGGAATTTCTCCATATTTTTCATTCATGCATTAGTTTTATACACCATCACTATACATATTCATCTTTTTCAAGTAGTGCATGGTAGCTTTAATTATGTTGGTTAAATGTATCAGTAATATGTCATTTACCCAAATGTTAATAGTCAACTCTCGCTTTCACTAGTGAGTACTCAATTTTTTCATAAGTAAAACAAAGGTTTTATTGTATTCTCACTTTCACTAGTGAGTACTCAAGTTGTTCATAAGTACAACAGAGGTTTTATTTTCTTTTTTCCTCAACAGGATTCCAATGTTATGAAAATCGTTTTGCAGTAGTATTTATTACTTATTACTCTTCAATGTAGTTATAAACTTGAATCACACATCTCATGTAAAAAGTAGACTATTGCATATATCAATTAATATATAGATTGCTACAATCATATATCAATCATTATGTAGATTGCTAGAATCATACCTTAACTAATGTCCATTAGTAGCATACCTCAATTTTCTTTTCTCTTAACAAATCCCAAAGGTGCCAGTGTTTCAACCTTTAGCTCTGACACCACTTGTAAAATAAACTGATAACTTCATATATAAACGCCACGATTTAAATTTTTTATACAATTTACCCACAAGTAACTATCTAAATCACTATTAAATATTCCTTACTCATCATTACATATAATGTTCACCAGTTCATAGTGTAACCTTAGAATAAGTATCGTAAGTTTCTTAACCATTAACAAACTCTATTGTATTACATTAACATAAAACTATATGATGTAACCTTTCATTCATTTCATTATTCATGTAGTCATCACATACTTGAAATTATGAACATCACAACAAGAAAGGAATCAACATCATCAATTTGACACAATAATCAATCACATCATTGAACACCAATATATCCTGGAAACCCCGTAGGGTGAAAACCAACAAACATTTAATTTCATTATTAAACTCTTGTGAGGGTGTTCACGACTCACTCAATGGCTTATAAGGGAGTCGATCCCTTAACTATTGTTATAAATCTCATAAATAAATATACAAATATCTAGCTTAAATCCATTACAATAAATATGATAGCATTTACCCACTAATCTTCATATCTTCATATCTTGGTGGCATGGATGTACCTACAATGGACCATCGTACATTAGATCATCCTGCAGCTCACACTCATCTCCATGAACCATAATCATTTACCTGCCACCATGTTAAGCATAATATTCCCTTTGTACAAGTCACCATAATTCCTTGCTAATGTTTCCTTCAACATACATTGATGTCAAGATTCATAAAATATTAATCAACCATTTCATAAATCTATACTAGAGAAGCTTCTCCATCTACTCATGTATATTCATGACATGAAAGTAAAATATCTTGACATGCTTCCTTTAAAAGCACATACTGCATATGTGCTAGTTATAATTCATCACATTAACTAATGTTTCCCTCGCATAAGCACACATTATTGCAAGAAAATAGCTACATCTCCCCGAAATTTCTTTAAAAGAAACTCATACATCAGTTATGATATTCATGCATGTGATTTACATAAATTTAATCAAAATAAATAACCCTTAAGATATCACTTTTGGTGTATAAAAGGAAAGCTAACATAACAAATGTTGTTCCCATGCATGCAAATGCATATAGATTCCAAAAGAACCTTCCCAAAGGAATGGTTAATACAACGGAGCACATAGCTTCCAAAAGATTCTTCCCAAAGGAATGCTTAACACAAGAGAGCATGAAAACACATATTTTCTTTTATATAACACTAATGTAATAAAGCATACAAATACATGTCTTCTTTTTCAAATATTATACTAACAATATTTTCCAATGTAGTCTAACACAACATGTTATCTTTTCCCACATAAAAATATGTATATTCTTTCCAACGAAAGCTAATAAAAATATTGCATGCATATGAATGATCTTGTTCCAAATGAAACTAACATAATAGTTATGATAGCACAAAGTACTCACAAATAATTCTTCCTAAAGAAACATTATAACTCAATATTTCTTCTATCCATGCAAAGAACATATCTCTATAATGACTATTATTTTGACATGCAAGAGCTTATCATAATAGCTCTTCTTTAATTTATGCACAACATATTTCCTTCTTTAGAATTCTACCATCAATTAGTTATTATTTTCATGTAAGTAAATACTTACTTCTTCTTCAAAAAGAAGCTAATATAACCTAGTTTCTTTGTCTTTCTACATGTAGTTTGTCATGCTTCCCTTTAACCTTATTTTATGCATAAAACTAGAAAACAATAAAAAGGTTATCTTAACCTTGTATACACCTATATCAAGAAGTATTAATCTAGCCATGAAACCTTTTCAAGAAATCTATAACTCATATTTTTTTTTCTAGGAATTTAGCACCAAACATGTTCCTTCCAAGGAATCAAGAAAATAGATATTAGTATTTTCTTCACAAAAAAGATAAATAAAATTAAGCATGTCTTATGCAAAGACATATTTAACTTTTTCAAGAAATAGCATGGTTAATTTCTCATTCACCTAAATATCTCCAAGGTTAATCGAAGCAAGTTCACTTTCTTCACTTTCTTTAACATTTCACAACATTCACTATTTCTGGTTAATTACTTATATAATCATATTCATTACATATGTATCAATAAAAAGACATATTTTCATACCTTAACCTTTAGGATATGCAGTAATGAAAATACATTAAGAAAAATATATCTCTGCATACATTAACCTTTAGGACATGCACTCTTAACATATAAAATAATAAAATTACATTAAGAAAAAGACACCTTTGCATACATTAACCTTTAGGACATGCACTCATAAGAGTAGCCTTCAACACAACATACCTACACAACATACCTTTAAGACTCACCAGAATTCAAAAAAATAAATCTCTTAGAAACCATCAAAGAGAATTCCTTTACACGACTCACCATAATTCGAAAAGTAAATCTCTTAGAAACTATCAAAGAGAATACTTTTATGGCTCACCGTAATTCAACATAAATACAAATCTAAGAAACTATCAGGATATCTGCAATACAAGCATGCATCCAAATACTATGAGAATACCTGCAATAAAAGCATGCATCCAAATTTCGTACATGCAGTTGCATTGAACGAAGTGATGTAGAATTCCGATGACAAATTTTGTATTTTGTATGTTGTAGGGTCCATGGGAGTATCAGTGTAACCAGTAGGCAAAATAACCAAGGTAACTATATAAATTACCTTGAGAAGGGATTTAATTCCCAGTCATAAGTATGTGGCTTCAAAACACAAAGAATTTGATCAAATGAACGAAATATTTGCTACACAAATGCATCCAAAGCCGTCAAGAAGAATAGAATACTTGTCAAGATTAACATAGCAGAACTCCCCCCGCCTCTCCCTCGAGATTGTATTTTATATCGGATAAGACTTGGAAGTTTCAACCGCACGAAACCCTGACGACTTCTTGAAAAAATAATTCCATTAAATTAATAATATTTTTCATCAACGAAAAAGGTAAACACGTGGGTCTATAAATGTTAAAGAAATGTAATTTTTTTAATAAAATTAATTATAGGACAATAAATTAGAATAAAATTAATTAAATTTGAGTTTAATATTAAGAAATGAATATTTAATAAATTTGAAAAGATCAATTCAAGGGGAAAAACATAGAACATTAGAAATACAAAATTTTATTTAAATTATTAAAGAGGATGGTCAACATTAATTATAATGACTAAACTTAATGAGAGGAAAAAAAATTATTAATTAAAAAATTTCCATAATTAAAAAGATAAACAAGATCAAATGAAATTAATGAGGAATTAAAAATATATTATTAGGAGTTATGGATCTTTAAACTATTATAATATTATTTAAAATAAAACAATGATCATTAAAAAAAAATTGAATAGATAAGGTTATATAAGATAAAAGAATTAAAAGAATTGGTTTAAACAAGAATTTTAATTTATTATTTTAGATTTAATAATATTAATTAGAAAATGTGCTAATTTAAATTGAATTAAATTTTACTTTAACTAATCAAGAAAAAGAAAAATAACTGGATTAATTTAATATTAAGAGTTAGATTTAAGTTAATTTAAATTAAATCAAATTAAAATTAAAATTAAATTAAATTAGAATTGGAAATAATATTAATATGGAAACAAAAAGACAAGTTATAAGAGGAAAGAAGAGAACAATTAAAGAGGAAAAACATAAGAACGGCTAGGAGAAAAATATGAAGAAAAAGATAGGGAGGGTTAGTGGGTTAAGAGGGGGAAGGACCTGAAGTAAGGGGGTGGAGTTTAAAGCAAAGGAAATGAATAGTGGGTTTCTAGGATTGGCTTAAATGATATCCATCATCCCTATTAAAATTTTTAGGATTATTTTCAATTTCAAGGGCTTCCATAATGATTCGGTTGGAATGGAAGTGTGCAAAGGCTAAGATTTTGGTTTTATCAAAACCAATAAGATGCTTGGTATTATGGTAGTTTTGGGTGGTGGAATATTTACTAATGTGGTTTTGGTAGGTGTCAACAATATGTTCTTTGAGATGAGCTTTGAAGGACCTACAAGTTTGTCCTATGTAAGACATTCCACGGGAGTAAGGAATTTCATAGATTCCTTTATTATTTCAATCTAATTATCTAATTTTTAATGATTCATGTTTTGTTTATAATATTATTATGATTAATGTAACACTTCCCATTTAAAAATATATATATATTATATTAAAAATAAATTGTTTAATTTTAAATAGTTTTTAATTATTTAAATAATACTTGAATTTGGAACTAATTATATTTGAATTAATTATATTATTACAATTAAATGACTAAATTAAAAATTATTCATATGCTGTAATATTATAAGATCTCAATAACTTAAAAAAATAGCATCTTTAAGAATTAAAATATTGTCATAATATATTTATGATATCAATAATGGTTTGAAGAGAACCAAAGAAAGTGGCATCATCCAAATATTTTACTTGTCAAATTTTGTATTATGATATTGAAATAAATCATAAGAAGTTGTGTTTATGGCATCAGACCCTTCGTGTCCTCCATTGGCCATGGTAGAGGCCCTAAGACCCATTCTTACTATGCAAAACACGTGAAAGGCTTCTATATTCCTATTCCAAGGGCTTGTTTATGGACATTAAGTGCGAGAAATTTGTTTTTATGCCCTAAGACCATTTTTCTTCTCCCCTTTCTAGGGTAGAAGCCAACCCTCATATACAAGGTTACACTTTCTGCCCTTTTTTAAGAAAAAAAATTCATTTTTTTCTATTCTTCAACTTTCTTCAAGCCAAAACAATTTTTTTTTTTAGAATTTCATTTTAAAATAAAAATAAAAGTTGTCAGAAAGTTTATTAGCTTTCTATTACTTATTTTTTGGAATTTTGTATACACATTTGATATGTCAACTTATCGTTTCTTTGAGTGTGTGTTTTTTTAACAATCAAAGGATTAATAAAAATTCATGTTAAGACGTGCTAGCGTATTCCTTGAAAACTTTGTGTTTTTGAGAAACAAAATGTGTTACAACAATCTAGACAGAGTCTACTTTAGTTTTGTTATATTTACGAAACCAACTGATCCATATCATAATTAATAGAAGTTTTTGAACTGATCCAATATGAAAAAACTGCATATTTTGAATTTGTTTGAGCACACACAAAATTTCTCAACATATAAGCTATAAACTAAAAATCTAAAAACTGCCCATTACAGACAACGGATCAAAGTAATGTACCATAATTTTTTCAATTTTTTTTACAGTGTATTTTGGAAGATATAAAATATTGATTTCACTAAATCATAATGACCTTCAAAAATTGTTTGCACCCGTTTTATTACAAAATTAATTAAAGTTAGTAAATATTTATGAAATTCCATAAAATTTATATTTCCTGAAAGTAGATTGAATTCTGCAAATGCTTGTCTTAGTTCTGAAAATTAATTCACAAATTTTCATGGAGTTAAATTAGTCCAAAGTTAAATAAATGTGTTCAGAGCTCGGCTCTGCGTAATTTCAGATGTGTTAGTTTGGCCGAATTTTAAAAAAAAAATTGGCCAAATTGTTCTTTTCCTTGACATCCCATCAAGTCTAACGACACAAAAGTTCGGTATAATTTTTTACAAAAGTTCGGCAGATTTTTTTACAACAGTTCATCTGAAATTTTAATTGACTTTACGTTGGTCGGAAAATTAAACGAAGCCCCTCCCAAAAAAAAATTCGCGAGAATATAAATTGATGTAAACGGATTCATTATTTTCACATAATTTCGCACATTTCTTCATTTGGTCTGATTTTGAAAAGGTCTGATTTTGCAAAGGATTTTTTTGGGTTTA
The DNA here is from genome assembly GCA_034641835.2 of Pinus albicaulis. Classification (NCBI taxonomy): domain Eukaryota; kingdom Viridiplantae; phylum Streptophyta; class Pinopsida; order Pinales; family Pinaceae; genus Pinus; species Pinus albicaulis. Next base: position 655,274,035 of record CM076583.1, on the reverse strand, counting down.
AGGACTCTTTTTGGCATAACATTCAAAGGAAATTTCTTGGAGGTATGTGATACATTTTTTGGATGTTTTTTTTGGCTTCATTTTTTTAAGGTATTTTGTTTTTAGAGGTTTTGGGCTAAATTTTCATTGTTTTTAGAGGTTTTGGGCTTAATTTTCAAAGGACAGTTTTTTGGATGTATTTTGCTCTTAGAGGTTTTTGGACTTAATTTCCAAAATACATTTTTTGGACTTTTTTGGGCTTAATTTTGAAATGAATTTTTTTAGGCTTAATATTCAAAGGACATTTTTTGGAGGTATTTTTTAAATTGATTTTTTTTTAGAGACTTTTTGGGGTTAGTTTTCAAAGGACGTTTTTTGGACGTATTTTTTAAAGTGGAATTTTTTAAGAAGTTGGGCTTAGTTTTCAATGGACATTTTTTAGAGGTATTTTCGATGTGACATTTTTTTAGAGTACGTGTTTTGGGTTGAAGTAAATCTTTTATAATGATTTTTTAAAATGATTTTTTGCCTAACTTTTTAAATGAATTTTTTTGCAGGAATTGGAAGGAAATATTTTGAGCTTCATTTCATTTTTATAAGACATTTTATTCTCGAATTTTTTAAAGTAAGTGTTTTGGATTGAAGTATGTATTTTTTGCAAAATTTTTAAAATGAATTTTTTTTTAAATTAAATCTCTTGTGATGTTTTTTTTAATTGAGTTTTTTTCTAAATTTTTTGAGCTTCATATTCAATTATCATGGGAAATCGAAGGAATTGCAAGAGAAATGTAATATTCCAAATTGGGAAAAATAGGCACAGTAGGGAATATATTAAGATATTCCACTATGGAATCATAGAAATATGGAAAACACACTAGAAAATTCTAACCTAGAGATAGACTGGTAGGGAATTTACTACTTATATCACCTCTAAGGAGAGGGTGAAAACCAGGCTTCCTAGCCCATTCCAGACTCTGTCTATAGAAGACTAATGAAACATAACAAGTATGTAAATGACACACTCCTCTCGGAATTTGCTACCATTTGGAACCTTAGATCTACAAATCTAAAGAGTGGATCCAAAGAGAAGCAAAAACCCAACAACTGAGAAGAGGGAAATTCCACTTCCGGGAAAAACTGCAAGAGGCTCAATGGTAACGTTGCATAAGAAAAATGGTGCAAGAATAACACTGCCCAGGGCTGGTTTCCCTTATTATTGGGTGTGTGGGACCTCCATGCTGAATTTCAAGAAAAAAAATGAGTTTAAGAGCCTTATACATATCTCCCACAAAGCTGACTGGTTAAAAATCAGCTTAAGAGAAGAGTTGATTGAATGAAGAAGAACCCACTTCAGAATTTCGTAGTTTCAGTAAAGAGTCACTAGAAATCAGCCATCAGAAATGTATTATAGTATAGAAGCAACAAATCATACTTTTAATGGATCTTCTCAAGAAATAAAGTGAATTACATGAGGAAATAAGGAGGCAATCTTCAGAAATAGGAGCTGCAATGTATGTAGAAAATGCATAAATGAATAGACAACGTCCCTCTAAGTGTGCTTCAAAAGTGTAACATTAGATTACAGATCTACAACAAATTCATGGCTAAAACATCAGATCCATATCAGATCTGGAAACTACTAAGCCTTCTAATCAAGATCCCCTTAGGGTTTCTACAAAATAATGCACTAGAAAGTGTAGATCTAACTTTTTGTACACATGACTGCAGAAATATTTAGTAATTTATAAAGATGAATTTATTCATAATATACATTAGATCTGAGCATAAGATATCAACAAGATACTTCATAAATATTCAAGGTGAGAGGCAAGCCCCATTCACCAGAAACAAGTACAATGAAGGATATAGACAATGGAGAAGCAGTACATGAGAAATAACATAGTTATCCAAGGAGACTACGCAGTAGCTTAAGAAAACTAGTACAATAGATGTAATATACAGATCTGAGATCACAATACAAGAGATACCCTCTTCCGGGTGGACACAAGAAACCCTCCCTGAGAGGAGACTCCAAAAACAACTAGATCCTTGCAGATCTAAAATCCCACTTACTACACTTACAGTAGTAGCAAAACCCTCAATGAGCCAGTGCTGTCAATACAAGCATATCTTGGCCTCCAACCTGATAGTGGCTCAATCTAGCTCACTTCCCTCCAAGAGCTACTCAAATAAGGATAGAGAATTCCTAAACATGAAATCCTCTCTTTCTCTTGGTAAACAACAAAGAGAAATGGAGTTGCCTTAGCAAGCTCAGAAAATGAAAAATGATCAACAACCTCCTCACGATCCTTCATCCTCCTTTTATAGCATTTGAGTCTCCTGGCAAACTCTAAACCACTTCATCCTTTGGTTCTTTTCACACTTAGAAACCCCTTCTAGAACTACACAGTCCATCAAGGAGGTTCAATGAACCTAGACAGTGCTGTTGACTTGGTCAAATAGGATCTCCTTTGGTGATCTTGGCCCTTTCACACCTGCAAGATTTTATTCCAATGGCCTAAATATGTCTCTTTTCACATAGGCACTGATTTATTCTTGATTTGAAAGAGGATTAGACATCCTCCTTTATAATTTATTCATTAAACATGAAATACAAAGTAAATAAGGCAAAATTAATGTTCCAAATTAGCTGAAGCTAATTTAGGAACATTACAGAAAATATGATCGAACAAGAGACCCTGAGGAATGTAGAGAACAGGGGATATAATCACGCAAAAAAAAGAGAGAAGCACTCTCAAATATTGAAAGGGAAAATAAACCTCAACTAGAAGTTGAAGCAGGTATGTAAATGTAACTATTATAAATTTGATATTTAAAATTTTCCTAGTGTAAAATGTGAAGCTTAATTTTTATTTGATGAACTAATTTGAATTTTTTTTTCAATGTAAATGGAGAGAGATATTCCTCAAAACATTGATAATGATATACAAAATTTTGAAAGAAATTCAAGTGAATAAATTGATTCATGATATATATATATATATATATATATATATATATATATATATATATATATATATATATATATATATATATATATATGTTGAACACACGCACGTGTTATTGCAATTATACATATTTATTAATTTAGTTATTTATTGAATATGTAAACTTATTATGTACTATTAATCCAAATATGTACATTTGAAATCAATGTCGATGATGAGATGTTAGAAAATGTTGACACTCACACATATGGAGATAAAAACACTGACCATGTTATACGATATCATGTTAATCAAATTTTTTATACGTACTTCATAAAGGAAAATGTGGCAGTTTGATCCCAATTTTTGAAAGGTCTCCTATCATTAAGGAAATAAAAATAAGCTATGACTTTATCGGGTATTCGAAAATCAACAAAAAATAAAAAAATGAAGGAAAATATGATACAAAATATAAATAGTGTTATAAATTCAATTAGAAGATTTAGACAGGAAAATTTTTCGGTTGCACGTAGAGAAATACACATGGCAGTGGTTTCATCAATTACTAAAGAGAATCGCATGGTAAAATCTATGGCATGAGCATTAGGAACCTCACAAAAAACTTTTCAGAAACATCAGAAATTTGGGTTGCAAATAGATGTAAATAATGAACTCGCTTGTTGGAGAGCTATTTCTAGGCAAACATACAAAGATAAACTTGGAGAAAATTTAAAAAAAACAATATATGAATATTGGATGGAAAATTCACGTGTTTCACCAAATGCAAGGGATGTGATGCGAAGAAGAATAGCATGAAATCAGTAAGAAACACATCCAAAAAATTTCTTTGGACACCACTCAGATAGAGTTGTTCAACAAGTTCCAAGAAGAGAATCATGAAATTTATGTCTCAATTAGTGCTTTTGTGCATAAAAAACCTTGGTATGTAAAACCTATCACCATACCCAACACTTGTTGTTGTCCTTATCATGTGGAATTTCAATTATATTATGACACATTCCTTAATTTTGGTAGAACATTTTGGAAAGATTCACCTCCTCCTTTCACTATCCATGATTTCATATCTCAAATTCTATGTGGAAGAGAAAACCATGCATTATTATATGAAAATAAATGTGTTGGTGGTAAAAAATGTGATGATTGTGGAATTTTTAATAAATTTCAAATCAAATATCGTATTGATATAAATGATCTATCATTGTCCAACATGAAAGTGAAATGGAAGAGATATGAATATATCCAAACATCGATTCAAGGTTCAAGTAGTACTACAAGTGCTAAAAGAATTGATTTAGAAGAAGAAGAAATTTTTCTGATAGATTTTTTGAGAAATTTTGAGGCAAAAATTTATAAATACACCATGAATTCCCATAGGGCTTGATGGCAGGACTTGCATTCAAAAAATCTCGTGAATTGTTTCCACCAGGGACCATTTTGTTAGTAATTGATTTTGTAGAAAACTACACATTTGTTCGAAAAAAAGAAATTCAGAGTGAATACTATCATTCTAACCAAGTCTCCATGCTCATCCATATTTTGTATAGAAATGCTGAACAAAATGTTGATCATATAGAAATAACCAGTGAAAATCGTCATGTTATTAAATAATATCACTTTTATATCAGCGACGATCGTAGACATGATACATATTTTTTACAACATTGTTTTGGAAATATTTATGAGTCCTTGAAAAGTAGTGAAATGAGATTCAATGAACATTGAATATGGTTGGATGGATGAAAAATTCAATTCAAATCTTCATCATCATTATTTTGGTTGTGTTGTCTTCATATGAAAACCCACATTAAACATTGTTTGAATTTCTTTGAGACTGGTAATGGAAAAGGAGAACATGACGGTGCAGGGACATGCATAAAACAAGCACTTCGAAGATATCAAATGGACCCCTCTACAAACCAACTTGTGGACGCTAAAGAAGTTGTTCAATGGTACATTGTTGCACTAAGCCATGAGACTAACCGATCAAGGGAATTGCAAAGATACATTCAATTTAATTTTTATTTGATATCCAATTTTAAACAGTGTACATTTATCACAATGATTATCCTTGATGGTATTTTGATATCATATTTACATTCTTCTTTGAATTTTCCATATAGGGTTTTTTAGCATATTGGGGTCGAAAATGTAGATAGATCGATTGGAAATGACATTGAAAGAATAAAAAGAACTCTAAAATTTCATTCAATTAAAACAAAGTTGTCCACAAATGTGTTTGCATTGGATAAAAGAAAATATTCTTGTTTTTTTCGTGTTTGCATATACAACAAAAAATCCAATGATGTTTGTGAAAAAAAATGTATGTAAAAGATTGGAAACATACAGATCTAAATACAAAGGGGAAAATGTCCAATGTAATGTTTGAAGAAATGCAATCAGAGGTGACTACAATATCATCTGATGGTGATCAAGTTTCTGATCTTGTTAGAGAAGGTAACATTTGAATTGCTTTCAAATGATAGAGATATAGAAATAGATACTAAAATTATTTTAAAGTTAAATTTTTATGTTAATTATGATCTAAATTTAAATATGTAAGTTTGTTTTATTGTGCAAGAGATTTTTTTGCTGTAATTGCACCTACTATCAACGATGAAAATGTGAAGTATTATTTGATGCGTTACACTGAACGAAAGATGAAATTATTAGAAAACTATAATGATCACGAGCTTCCATATGACAGAAGGTCTATTATACTGAAAGTTTATTTTTTCAAAAAAACTAATCAAAGTGGGGTTTTTGTTTACTTTCAAAACTATGAACCTGATGTCATAAGTTTTCAATATAGTCACTTGGTGTGTGAAACACACAAAAATTTTATAGAGGTTCAATCAAAGAAAAAGAAAAAAATTAAGAAATGGAAAATGTCAAAATCTGATCATGAACGGATCATTGAAGATGGAATTCCATTGGAATTTTTTTGATTGAACTGACCAACAATTTCTTCTCTTTGGATTCATGTTTTAGAACTTCTAGAACTCAACTAAAAATTGAATTTCTTTGTTATGTTATATGTGCAAGTTTTTTCACATGTACAGTGTCTTGCTACATGCACACTAGTAATTTATACATGTGTACACATACACATGTCTAGATTACCTAGTCAAAATGATTTCATTCATTGTCTGGTACAGTTTTTCATAATGTCATTATTGTAAAATGTACATATTTGTGTATCTAGCATAGTTGATATAACGCAAATTTCAAGTTGCACAATTTTGTTTTAGACGTGCGTGTCTATTAAAAGTAAATTATAATATTCATTCTTGAATGAAAAATGTGTGGTACATATTTTGTAATTTCCAGTTTACTATCAACTAAAAGTAGATTTTCTATGCGCATTGATGAAAAATGTTGCACGTACTGGATATATATGTTCTAGAATGAAACTAACTGAAAGTAGCTTTTCTATGTGCATTGATGAAAAATGTTGCACGTACTGGATATGTATCTTATAGAATACAATTAACTAAAAGTAGCTTTTCTATGTGCATTGATGAAAAATGTTGCACGTACTGGATACATATGTTATAGAATGCAATTTTAAAATTTTGTGAATGTTTGAAACATCTAAGAAGACCTAGAATATTACGATTGTTTATATATATATATATTAAAAAAACATCGTTCTAGCATATATATTAAAAAAACATCGAATGAAATCGGAATATGTTAAAACAATTTATTATATATACACATGTACATGTGTGCACAATTATTTATTTTAAAATATGTCATCATGTTTCGATATATATAATAATAGATAAAAAGTAGTTGTACATCATGATGATCACTTTAAAAACACTAACATTTTCCAACATATCTTGATGGTTAGAACCATATTGATTGATTGAACTAGAGGCTTTGACCGTGATATCAACATCTTCTTCATTCATCAAGTGTGACAATTTTAAATGGTGTTAACATATAATGATACATTTTTGTTAGATTAATGTATACAAATAAATGTATGTATATATGTATTTATTACAAATTATACATGTGTTAAAATAATCACCCTAACCATTAACACATACCGTTCACATGCCCTCTTTCTCATGAATAATTAGGCCCTGCCAACCATTGCAACAATTATTTGCATATGTTTTGAGATCTTCAACACTCATTTTTTCTATCTCTTCATCTATATAATACACAAAATTAGCGCATGCATTATCACATTCTCTTTATTGATTCAAACAAACATCAACTCCACCCAATCCACTCTAAACATTGTCAATGATGGAATCCCTTGCTTCTCGACTAATTTGAGAAGTGGCATCGATCTCTGACCGAAAAATTTTGACACCAAGAGGTTGAATAATCAATGGTGGCTCACAGCGAGGCAACTCAAAATCACACCTAATGCCCCTACGGTCACATAATCAACCTTTCCCAGCACCAAAAAAATTAGAGGGAAGGTCATTGTAATTGGGTTACATTTGAAAAAAGAATTATTCATAAAATAATTTTGTAAAATAAAGCGGAATCTCTTTGTTCCATGGGAGTCTTCTATAGGCCGCAAGGTGTCTATTATACAAATAGCGAGTTATATGAGGGTTCTTGAAATATTTCACCTTCAACATATTTATTTTCATCCCTTCTTTGAAATCAAACATAGAATTGGCCATTTCTGTTGTAACTTTTTGTTTAACAACCTCCCATATATTGGGACCCATCATTGTTTCCTTTCTTTTTCCCATCACTTCTACAAAAGTATCAGTGGTTGGCCCAAGATTTAGGTACACATCTACTAGTTCTCTTAAAGAGTGAGTAACTATTTCCAAGCTTTGTCGACTCTGATTAGGGAGAGTGAAAGCCATGAGATCTCTCTTCAATTTTGTATGAATATTTTAACACCTTTGTAAGTTGCATTGCTGCATGTTTGATTCCCAAGGTATATCAAAAATATCAGATGGATAAGTCATGGTTGGTGTACAACCTTCTTCTTGAATGATGTGTTCTGTGCTATGTATTTTTCGAGCAACATTTGGAGCAACATTTTCACCCTCGGAATCAATATATAAAAATTTTATATTAAAAAACACATGTAAACAAATTTGTACAAATTGAATGAAAATAATATTCAAATTGATGGCCACCTCGATATGGTTGGCTAGCATCTTGCCCACCCTGAGACTATTGAGAACTAGAATGACCACTGATTGATTGAGAACAAACATGACCATTCGTTGATTGGCCTCTGGGGGAGTACATATCACCACCTTCATGCAATTCACCAGCACGTATTGATAGCCCTCCAAGGGAATTTGTACCACCACCAACCTCATGAGATGAGAGGGAAGCTTTATAAAAAATATAAATTTATAATCAATTCAAAAATACATTCATACATATAAATACATTTACATATTCATTGATTAAATTTCGTGAACCATGGCCATGCTCCATTGATTGAGTAGACACCATTGTCCTCCTACCTCCTAAAAAATAAAAAATAAAACTTATTAACAACTAATTTAACTCATAAAATTGATAAAAAATCAATTCCATATGTATAAACATGTATGCATATGTATGGAGATAATATTATATTTAAATAGCATGAACATCCCTTCATCCCTGATCCCCCTCTCTCATAGAGATATGTAATTATGTTTATATTTTCCTTTCATCCTCCATGATATATATATGTAGATATATCTATAGTGGACATTTACAATTATTTTTAAATTAATATTTAAAATAAATTCAAAATAAATTACAAAAAATTAATGTAATTTAGTGTACAAAAATTATGTAAAACAAAACTTTCAAAGCACTAATTGATGTGTGAAACTCAATTTAAGCAAATTTTTTATAAAATATTAAGTTCACCAAATTGCACTTTACATGGTGGGAGCACACTTGGTATATAATTGAAAACATGGTCAGATTACACTTGGTATATAATTGAAAAAAACACATGGTCATTAAAAAAGAAGCAGAACTCCATTTAAACAAAAATTTGTTGAAGTCCTCACAATTTAATTTTAAAAAAATGTGAATTTCACCACTTCTTGCAGATGTGATATTCACAAGTTGCGCTTTACATGGTGGGAGCACACTTGGTATATAATTAAAAAAAACACATGTTCATTATAAAAGACGCATTTATAAGTACAAAACACACACAATATATGAAAGATATGTTACAATGTCGAACAATAAGTTTTGAAGGAGAGTGTCTCAACACTAATTCATCTTTGAGAGATGAATCTTGAATTTTTGAAGAAGAGCGTCTCAAAACTAATTCATCTTTGAGAGGTCAACCTTGAATTGGAATTGCCCTATATAATACTAATTCATTTATTAATTCATATTTTATAAAGGAATCTTGAATTGGCATTTTCCCACACAATAGATCAGCAGACATCTTATTAACATTTGTACAATGTCTTATACTAAAAAATTGAAATTGGATAACAATATTTTTTGCTTTTCCATGTAGTCGTTTTAGCCTCTCCTTCTTAAATTGGTACATATATTTCATCTGGTTGCACACAAGTCCAAAATTGGTGAAAACTACAATTCCATTTGATCCATATTCCCTAGTTGTTCCCAAACCTTCTATCAATGCAACATAGTATGCCTCATTGTTTGTTGTCCTTCTTGGTATATTCATTTTCCTTTGGAGGACCTTACTAGTCACAATATTTCAAAGCACATATCTAATTATTGTTTTCCTTGGATTGGGATAACAAGAAACATCTATGTAATGTCCATTTTTCAACCGTATTTAGTGAGTTTTTCTATCCCTGAAAAAACAAATTGAATAAGATATATTAAATTAACATTTATTGCAAATGAATGGGAGAAATGACACATGTGCATGAGATAAATGACATGTCCATGTTTTACTTTAAAGTTTGACTTAAATTTTATGGGAGAATTCGCATCTAGAAATGAGATGCCTTAAAGATTTCATTTCCTAGAGTTTAAGGGATATTTATGACATGTACATGGTTCGTGCATGGTTTGTCTTAAAGTTTATGCTAAAAATCACATCTAGAAATGACATGCCTTAAATATTTCCATACCTAGAGTTTAAGGGCGAAATGGCATGTACATGGTCCGTGCATGGTTTTCCTTAAAGTTTGACTTAAATTTTATGGGATAAATCACATCTAGAAATGAAATGCCTTAAATATTGGTTTGCCTAGAGTTTAAGGAAGAAATGACATGGACATGGTTCCATGAGTTTAGTAGATATGTCACTTTTAAGAAAGGATGAGATCTAGAGGCTACCTGGCCCTTTACAGACTCTGCCTTTAGAACTTAACACTCAACAAAAAAACTAAAATCCTATGGAAGTTTAGCCACTTTAGGTTCAGTTTTTAGGCCTTAAAGCTTTCCTTGTATTAATGGGAAAAAGACTTGAGTTTGGGGGATCCTATCCTATGGAAGTTCATCTACTTTAGGTTCAGTTTTTAGGCCTTAAATTTTTCCTTGAATTAATAGGAGAAAGCCTTGAGAAATGACACATGATTTAAAGTTAATGTGAGAAAGCCTTGAGAAATTTTACATGCTTTGATGTTTGCCTAAGATTTTATGGGAGAAATGACACATGTATGGGAGAAATAACACATGCACATGGTTTGCCTTAAAGTGGTAGTGGTTTAGGGATATTAAAACGAATAACTTCTATTTAGATCTGTTTCAGAGATTCAATGTAGGGGAATTTACTAGATATGTCACCTTTGAGAAAAGATGAGATCCAAAGGCTACCTGGCCCTTTACAAACTCTGCATTTAGAACTTGTATAATTTAACACTCAACAAACAAACTAAAATCTTATGGAAGTTCAACCACTTTAGGTTTAGTTTTTAGGCTTTAAATTTTGCCTTGAATTAATGGGAGAAAGCCTTAAGCTTGGGGGATCCTATCCTATGGAATATCGACTACTTTAGGTTCAGTTTTTAGGCCTTAAATTTTTCCTTGAATTAATGGGAGAAATACTTGAGAAATGACACAGGCTTTAAATTTAATGGGAGAAAGCCTTGAGAAATGACACATGTACATGGTTTGCCTTAAAGTGGTATTGGTTTATGGATATTAAAATGAATAAATTCTATTTAGATCTGTTCTAAAGATTGATTGTAGGGGCATTTAATAGATATGTCACCTTTGAGAAAAGATGAGATCCATAGGCTACCTGGCCCTTTACAGACTCTACCTTTAGAACTTTTAGAAGTTAACACTCAACAGATAGACTAACATCCTATGGAATTTCAACCACTTTAAGTTCAATTTTTAGGCATTTCCATGGTTTTCCTTAAAGTTTATGGGAGAAATCAGATCTAGAAATGACACGCCTTAAAGTTTTCCTTTCCTAGAGTTTAAGATAGAAATGACATGTACATAGTTTGCCTTAAATTTTGCCTTATAGTATATGTGAGAAATGGCATTGCCTAAGTATATTTTATGGGAGAAATGGCATAGAAATGAAAGAGAAGTGACATAAAAATGACACATGCCTTAAAGTTTTCCTAAAATTTTATGGGAGAAATGACACATGTACACGATTTGCCTTAAAGTGGTAGTGGTTTGCACTTACTTAAAAAACTAGTGGTAGTGGTTGATTAAGTTATGTCAAAAGTCACAGCTTGATGAGTTTGTGGGAGAAATGACATGTACATGGTTTGCAACATTATTTTATGCACTTAATAAAACAACTAGTGTTAGTGGTTGATGAAGTTATGTCAAAAGTCACACCTTTATGAGTTTGTGGGGTAAATGACATGTACAGGGTTTTGTCTTAGAGTTTAGTTTTCCATTTAGTTTTCTTTTAAGTTTATGGGATAAATTACATCTAGAAACCTTTACTTTCACATCTATAAATAGGCTAAGAACATTAAAAAATAACTTTCAAGTTACAAATTAGATATGTCCTTAATAAGAAGTATGATTTAGCACCTATCAGATTGTTTAATAATTTATAATAATGTCATTTTTGTCTTGTACTATCATTCATCCTTGATATGTACAAGAATTTTACAACTTGAACATCAACCTAGACTATCATCATATCACTGTAGCCATGTCAATCTAGATTATTTACAACCATTACATCATAAAAAACTCCAATTTTAACATTTTACAAGATTAGAAGTATTATGGAAGGTGTAAATTTAAGTACATTAATAAAATACAACCATGTCAATATGGATTATTAATATCCATTACATCATAAAACACTCCACTTTTAACATTTTAAAAGATTAGAAGCATCATGGAAGGTGTAAATTTAGGTACATCAATAAAATACAGCCATGTCAATCTAGATTATTAATATCCATTACATCATAAAACACTCCACTTTTAATATTTTACAAGATTAGAAGCATCATGGAAGGTGTTAATTTAGGTACATTAATAAAATACAGCCATGTCAATCTAGATTATTTATATCCATTAAATCATAAAACATTCCACTTTTAACGTTTTACAAGATTAGAAGCATCATGGAAGGTGTAAATTTAGGTACATTAATAAAATACATCCATGTCAATCTAGATTATTTATATCCATTACATCATAAAACACTCCACTTTTAACATTTTACAAGATTAGAAGCATCATGGAAGGCATAAATTTAGGTACATTAATAAAATACAACCATGTCAGATGTTGAAGGGACAAAACTAACAATGAATGTACCATGTGGCTTATACTATGGAGGATGACAAAGCTACTGTATGTTTCTTGGAGAAAAATTGAAGAGAATATACATCTAGACATCTAGAGACTACCTCTCAGATAGTTTGTACAAGTACTGTGCTTGAAAATGATGATTACTCTTCTTGATAAGGTTGTAGTGAGCTAAGTTGACATGTAGTAACATTGTAACCATGCTCATTGTATAGAAAGTTTCTTAACTTATGTAAATATCGCCACACTAGTTCAACAGTGAAACCTATTAAATTTTCTTCTGTTTTATTTTAGGACATTAATCTCCAAACAGATATGAGGATAAGATTTAATAGGGGAAAACTAAGAGGAAAGATGGAGAATAAGGATGCTGAAAATATCGAAGAAGTTCTTCCAAGATTGCAATAGATAAATATATGGAGAAGTAATCAAATATATAAATTTTTTATTATATAGTAGGAAATCTGGGAAAATAACAAAATCAGAGAAAATCATGGAAAATAAACTATATAGCACTTTTTCACACCATTCAATCCTGCCTATCGAGCTTGTTTAAATTTTATTCAATATTGACATGAGAAAAGAAATTACCCAGGAGGCTTAACCATGGTGGGGTTAGAGAGATTTCCAATATTGACATTAAGAATGGAAATGATGATAATGAGTTGGAAGAGGGTCATCTCATACCCTCTTCAGGGATCTGTGGTAAGCAAGAGGAGAGGTGTAACTCTTTTTCTAGTTATGGTTTAAGCAAGAGGAGGGGGTAGAAATAGGTGGTGAGAATGAGGGTGAATGTGCAGAGGAGGAATTGATGTCCCCGGTAAGATTCAGAGAGAATTCATGTACTATTAATGTCACATCAGAGAGAATTCATGTGCTATTGATGTCACACTTGTTGCAAAGAGAAAGATGAAAAAACAGATGAAGCCATCTCAGACCAAGAAAGGGCCAAATGTGTACAGCTTTGAAATATGAGCACAATTCATACTCTCCTTCTCTACAGCTCTTTAGTATGAGCATGGTCCATACTAACAATATATGGCCCCAAAAAACCCTTTGATGCTGCTACATGTATTGTTATTATAATGATAGTATTTCTAAAATTTACAATCAGAGTTAAGTTCATTTTTAATTACACTTGATTTCATTTTTATAGGAGATTGTGATCTGGAAACAAACGTTTTATGTGATTACTCTGTTTTGTACCAGTTTTCAGCACATTAGATCTTGGTTAGGATGATCCAACATGATGCAAGAAGTTTAAGGTTCATCAGCTAGTTAAATTATATTTGAGGGTGTTCTAATTAATTAGAAACAATTCGGAGACAAAATCCCCAAAATAAATGGGAAAAAATAATATTTAAAGAAATTTAGCCTGAATACCATCAACACCCACACATTTGGACCCAAATCAAATTGTAAATTTGAAAAATAATTTAAAAATGAGACATATGACCTCAAAAAAATTGAAAAATATTTTAAAAATGAGACAGATGACCTCAAAAACAATTGAATTTTTTTTTTAAAATGAGACAAATGACCTAAAAAACAATAGAATTCTTTGTTCAAGCAATCAAATTCTAAAAGGTATTTCTAAAATCCTAAAAAACAATTGAAAAATATTTTTAAAATGAGATAGATGACCTCAAAAACAATAGAATTATATGTTCAATCAATCGAATTCGAAAAGGTATTTCTGAAATTTGCAATCTGAATTAAGTTCAACCTACAATTTAAAGAGAACTTCAAAGTTTTAAGCAAGAACATTTTAGAAATAGATAAACAAAATAAAATTAAATAAACTCTAATTTCAATTATTTGCAACACATTCCATCTGGAAATAAGTGGCAGTTTCATAACTTGCCTAGATCCTTACATTATTCGTATTAACTAAGAGTGTATCTCTGTAATCAATAATGAGGAAAGGCGACAGTGATGCCGAGCAACATTGGTTTTTATGTGAATCAATCTGGAGGGCGAGAATGCCTGATCTGCACTTCATACCGGGAAGGAGAATTTTCATTCATACTTTCCTTCTTGGGACATGGTCCTAGAAATTGAGCAAGAATATTTTAGAATCAGATAAACAAAATCAAATTAAAAAAAAACTCCTATCAGTATTTCAGAATTATAAAATTGAATTAAGTTCAACCTGCACTAGAGTTGAGCTCATTTGGTATGATCTTGGTTGTGATGATTCAAAGAGTCTAGCTTTAAAACACAGAAAATTACATTTAAAAACACAAAATTACATTTAAACACACAAAATTACATTTAAACAATTTGAAATTTAAACACAGAAAATTACATTTAAACAACCAACTGAGTCTATATTTTAACTTTTCATTAACCGAATTGTGATTTAAACACATAAAATTACATTTAAACAATACTTTAACAGAAGTAGTAACCTGGAAATTCAGAGACATCGGGGTCGTAATGAGAAGAAGACAAGGCAGGAGATTTCCAAAGATGTCCAGGACGCAATGAGAATACAAGCAGGAGATCACGGAGGAAGTCATGGATTACAAATTATCTTCAAAACAAAAAAACAACTATAAAATTAAAATATCAAAATGGCAGAACAACAATAAAAAAAAATTCACAACAAAAACAAAACAAAAAACCAACAAATTTCTCACTTGCGCTTGTAACCCGGAAAATCTGCTTGTTGCCCTGCAACAGCATTCGACAACGGTAATAAGCCCGAAACCTATTCATGTTTCCAGTCTGGTGTATTTATAAACAAAATTTTAGTCGGATTATTTTAAAAGTTCGGTAGGACTAATAGTTCGGTCAAACTATTAATTCGGCCAAACTTTAGTTGCCGGTTTTCTCATCTTCGACCAAAAATCTGTTTTCCCACATCGTCAATACGCTGTCAATGTAAACAGCAGAATGAGTTCGATTGAACTAATTTCGAAAGTTTGGCTGAACTCTAATATATTTTTGCCGAATGTTTATAAATTTCCAGCCAAACTATTGGGAAAATGAATTTTCTGCCCCCAATTCTCACAAAAATGTAACCCACCTTCGTGGTTTTACTCAAGTGCAAAAACTTTCAAATGGTACCCATATCCCAATTGAAGGCCAACGATCTCATAGGGATGATATATGTGGTTATTTGAGGTATTTCTTATGGCCCTTGAATTATAGAAGCTTCATTTATGGTCCAAGGCCCTTATCTTCCTTCCCTAGCCATGCAATATGTCTCAATACCCATGTTTATTCTAAAAAATATTAGTGGTGCCAATGATCTTCCCTAGAGGGAAAAGACACCCTATAGATTTCATGTGTCATTTCTTAAGGACTATATCATGAAGCCTAATCCAAAGAATAATCAAATAGGGGCTAAGCACCATATGTTCTTTCTGTAATCATGTTCAAGGCATAAAATTCCATGCATGGTGCATGAAACCTCCTAATGATGTTGAAGTCCAACTCAATGGAATTCAAACATAATTGTGGTGCACAAAACCTCCTAATTATGTTGAAGTCTAACTCAATGATCCTAAGACCCAGTTATGGTGGAAATTTTTTTGAATGGTTCCCATATCATAGTAGGAGGATAGAGATCCATTATAAAGAAACTATGATGTGGTTAGAGGCTTATTCATGTTCATAAATCCTAAGAAATTATGTTTAGTCCATAAGGTTCTTGTTTTCCTCCCTTGACCATGGCAGAGGCATTAAGACTCATTCATTTCATGCAAAAAATACTAATGGATTTCATATCCTTAGTTGAAGGTCTTCTTCATAGCCATTAAACAAAATCAATATTTTTTTAGTGCATAAGGCACTTATTTTCCTCCCCTGACCATGACATAAGTCATCACTCCCAAATGTGGTATGAAAAAGCACTATATCCTAGTTCAAGGCCAAAGATCACCTCGAGAGGATTGATGGACAACCAATTTATTATTTCATGGTCCCGAAGCCCAAGAATTTTAATATATGGATAAATTCCCTTGTTTACCTCCTTAGATCATGTCACATGTGTTGAAAACCTCATAATGGTTTCTTAAGGCAAAATGCATGGTCCTTGAGCATGAGAAGATTTACTTTTGGTGTAGAGCTATTTTTTTCTCCCCCCATCCATCTTAGAGTCCTTAATACCCATTATTATTATTCAAAGAATAATATTAATTCCCATATTCTTAGGTTAAGGATTTATTCATTACCATTGGTAAAGGATCTAAGGGATATTCCTATTGTGCAAAATGTAGGAGTTGTAATTTTATGCAAAACCTAGTAATGTTAAATATTTGAGAACCATTCCTCCTTCACCATGGTAAAATCCCTGAGATCCATTCCTGGTGTGTAAAATCGAGTAATTGAACACATATTCCTAGTTATACCATAATTATCCCTTCTATCCTTCATCATCCATGATAAAGATCTTGAGACCATTCCTAATTTGTAAACCATGTTAATGATGTGAATATTTGTAATTAAATGTTGAAAATTTCCCATAAATTCCTTGTGTGGTGATCTTATATAAGTTTTGTGGCTAGATATTAAGGTTTATATGCTTGAATGTTGATTTGGGTTAAATATTCCAAGTTTAAGGTGATTTTTTTTTGTAGAATATAGGGTCTAAGAATTTTAATAGGAGTGCACATGTGTTGTGGAACATGTATTTATTAGTAATGTGTATGCATTTCATAACACTTACATGTTGTTAGTATATATAAAAAAAAAGGGCTCCAAGAAGTACAACCTCAATCTATTTGACAAAGATTGAAAAATTGATTTGTAAATAGTGGGTCTACGCCTTGTCCTTTTCATCAACACAGATCCTTTGATTAAATTTAGTTCCATGTAGAAGCATAAAAAATGTCAAATTGGATTATTAGCTTGTTATCAATGATTATATTGGATTTTAACCTCATATTACCTGTGTGCCTTTCTTTTTATGTGTTTCTAGATAGTGAGAATATTTAAGGAGCTAGAAACGAAAAATGTAATGTTGTTTACATATTCTCCTAACCGAGTGTTAACAATTATGCTATAAATTAGTATCAATTAACACAAAAAACAAAATATCAATAAACAAATGATTACTAAGCATAGTTTCTCACCACCATTTTTGTTTTGTATAATATTTTTAGAATTATGGTTACAATAAGAGGGGTGGTGAATTTGTGAAATGACCAATTTAACCAAACTTAATAACTCATTATAAGTGAAAAAATAACATCTATGAACAAGATCAATCATAACATGAATACATAAGGAAACTAGGTATATAGGGAAACCCTTGTTGGAGTAAACCATAAATGTACTTATCTTCTTCTTTAAATTTTGAATACAATAGTTTACTAGCATGTTGATAACTACAATTAACTAAATTAACAATCAATAAATTGCCCAAAAATGATCCCAATTATATTATTTTCAGTTTGGGAGTGATTTCAACCAATTAAATGGGTCTCGTTGCCACTTTGATATTTTACTTGAAAGAATGGAGACTTATTGTGGGTGTAAAATTACATGTATAAAAGGAAAATTATAAAAATAGTTGAATTACATAATATAATAAAAATAAAAAAGATATTAACTAATATAGGGGTAAAAAATGCGAAGGTGGGTTACACCTTTATGAGAAACGCGGGCGGAAAATTCATTTTTTCCCACAATTTGGCCGAACTTTTATAAAAGTTCAACCGAACTATTGCAAAGTTCGGCTAAAGTTTGTAAATTAGTTCATCCGAAATCATTCTACCATTTACATTGATGGCATAATGACAGCGTGGATAAATAGATTTTTGGCCGGAGATAGGAAAACCAGCATGAAATGTTTGGCTGAACTAATAGTCTGGCCAAACTAATAGTTCGGACGAACTTTTGAAAAGAATTTAGTCAAACTTTTGAAAGGTATTCAGCCGAACTATTTCTTATATATATACAGGCCCGCAGATCGCTAGATATTTCAGGCTTGTTACCGTTTGTTTGTTATCTCTGTGTCGTTGTTTCATTTTTGCGTTGTCTGATCTCTCTCTCGTCTCTATCTCAATGTTTCGTCTTTGTTGTATAAGCTTGTTGCTGCAAGGGCTCGTCTTTGTCTCATTGTTTCAGGTTTGTTGTGCCATTTTGCATCTGTCTCGTTGTTTCTTGTTTGCTATGAGGGCTTGCTACTACAGCAGGCTCATCTCTGTCTCGTTGTTTCATGTTTGCTATGCAGGCTTGCTGTTGCAGGGGTTGAGGTGAGAACCTTCGTTTTGCTGTTTTTTTTTTCCAATTTTTTTGTGGGTTTTTATTTTTGTCTCTATGTTTTTGTTCACAGGTTCCTGCATCTTTGGCAATCTCCTTCCTCATTGCGGATAACCTGCGTCTTCAGCAATGTCCTTCCTCGTCGTCTCGTCGTCTCTGGGTAGACGAAAAAACTCGTTTCTAATTAGTTTGTCTTTCAAATTGTTTGTTTGTGGTTAGATTATCTTGCCTTCCATATAATGAACCAAAATATGATTCATCAACAGGGAATGAAAAATTATTTTTATTTATACGTAACTGTAAATTGAAAAACTATTACAAGTTATATAAAAATTGTAAATTGAAAAACTAATAAAATTTTAATGTAAAAACTGTACAATTTTAATGCATGAGAGGTTTTTGTTGAAGTATTGATTTTAGCTGTATATAATTATAAATTGAATAATGGAAATTTAAAATTTAATTTAAAAAAAGTAGTAATTACATTAACTAACACAGTTATATCAACCATTAAATCATCATCCTCATAGTTACCCAAAACCAAAAACACAAAAATTTGTTTATATATATATATATATATATATATATATATATATATCATTTCACATTCATATTGATGATATTCAAAATCATGTAGAGGAATCAGTGATATTCAAATTCAAGTAGAGGAATCACTAGTAGCAGTTACACGTGTTTTCTCAATCCATGATAGGCCACACGTATAGAATCTTCGTTGTGTTAAAACAATGAATCAAAGTCCCTGAAACCGGACTAAATCATAGATCACTTCAGTAGTTACTGACGCACTCACATAAATGCTTATTCATTTAATCATGAACACACATTAGCTACAATAGTGTGATCATAACAAGGTTCTCTGTCTAATGTGTGACAACTCAGAATCTCAGATGTTTCATAGGAAAATTTTTAAGAAATTCAATGGTACAATTAAGCCACCAATCAAGAATAGTGAAGTTACTAGAATTCAACAGAACTTCCAACTTCAATTTTTGCTCAGTCTAGTTTGCATGGAGCAGTCAGAACTACTTCAGGACTTCAAGTAGCATTCATATCGTGCATGCTAACCAAGCCATATATTTTTTAGCTACTTGCATATTATCTCTATGAAAGAGAGCTTTTGTACACCTCATCGACCACCTCTTTACTCATTCTCTTCTCACACATACAAACCTCAAAATCAGATTTAGTGGAACGGGATTTCTGCTGGGTTAGATGGTTGTTTGATTGGTTGAGTAGAATCAGTTCAAGTAGGAAGGTTTGTTTTCTTTCTTTCTTATTCCTAAACTGGAGCTTCCTAATGTAGATAGATTTCTAATGCCTCAAAGAGTATATCTTTATGTGTTTTCCTGATGGCCGATAGCTCTATTCTTTCCTTCAACCTCTGCATATATAATATCCATGTGTTCTTCTTATGAGCACCAACTCATAGCTCTGTTATTTCTTAGGCTTGTAGGTTATATTTGTGCTCTGTTTCTTCCTCATACCTTTGTTAGCTTGTCTTTGTTTTTCAGCGGAGTTTTTGTTTGTGGTTACAGTGCATATCTTCCTGAATAGTCCTTGCTAAGCTAAAACCTAAGATTTTCTTTCTTATTCATAAACTAAAGCTTCCTAATCTAGCTAAATTTCTAATGCCTCAAAGAGTAGAGTGGAGTTGTATGTGTTTGTTTTCCTGATGGATGATAGTTCTATTCTTTCCTTCAACCTTTGCATATCTAATATCTCTGTGTTTTTCTTATGAGCACCAAATCAAAGCTCTATTCTTTCTTAAGCTTGTAGGTTGTATTTGTGTTTTGTTTTTAATATCTCTTTGTTCTTCTTATTAACACCAACTCACAACTATGTTCTTTCTTAAGCTTGTAGGTTGTATTGGTGTTATGTTTCTAATATCTTTGTGTTCTTCTTATGAGCACCAACTCACAGCTCTATTCTTTCTTAAACTTTTAGGTTGTATTTGTGTTTTGTTGCTTCCACAGACCTTTATTGGATTGTCTTTGTCTTCCAGCAATTTTTTTTTGTGTGGTTATAGTGCATTATTTTTGGTCATAGTTCCTATCTTCCTGAATACTCCTTGCTAAGCTAAAACCTAAGATTTTCTTTCTTATTCTTGAACTGAAGCTTCCTAATATAACTAGCTTTCTAATGCCTAATCTAGCTAGCTTTTTAATGCCTCAAAGAATAGACCTATATGTGTGAATTTTTACGTAACTTCATCAACCACTACTACTAGTTGTTTAAGTAAGTGTATAAAATAATTTTGCACCCCTTTCCACTTATTAATTCAATCATAAGTTTGTATGTGTAGATTTTAGGCCCACCTCACTAGATGATGTGGTGGTTTTATTGTAATTGAGATGATTAAATTACTAGGATTGAGGTTGGCTATTTTAAAAAAATTAACCAAACATTGATTTAGTGATACTTTTCCACTGTATTCATATTTATGTTGATGCTAAATATTTTGTATTAATGTACCTAAATTTACACCTTCCATGATGCTTCCTCTCCTAGCATTGTCATTTACTTTTCTAATCTTTTAAAAGGTTAAAAGTGGAGTAATTTTCTAATATTGTAAAATGTTAAAAGTGGAGTGTTTTATGATGTAATGGATATTAATAATCTAGATTATGTACATTTACTTTTTTAATCTTGTAAAATGCTAAAATGGAGTGTTTTATGATGTATTGGATATTACTAATCTAGATTATGTATGTAGTGATATGATGATAGTGTGTAGGTTGATGTTCAAGATGTAAAATTATTGTATGTATATCAAGGATGAATGATAGTACAACCCAAAAATGACATTAAATTATAAAATTTAAATGATTATGAAATTTTACACCTTCCATGATGCTTCCTCTCCTAGTGTTTTTATTTACTTTTCTAATCTTGTAAAATGTTAAACTTTACTTTACTTTTCTTCGACAAACTCATCAAGGTGTGACTTTTACATAACTTCATCAACCACTACCACTAGTTAAACTCATCATAGTGTGACTTTTGACATAAATTCATCAGCCACTACCACTATTTCTTTTAGCAAGTACATAAACAAAATGACATTATTATAAATTATTAAACAATATGTTAGGTGCTAAATCATACTTATTAAGGACATAACTAATGCAAGTTGAATTTTTCAAAGTAAAGGTTTCTAGATGTGATTTCTCCCATAAACTTCAGGGCAAACTAATCTCTAAGGAAAATCATGTACATGTCAATTCTCCCACAAACTCATCAAGGTGTGTTTTTTGACATAACTTCATAAACCACTACCAATAGTTGTTTTAATAAACTTTCATACAATAACTTTGCAAACCATGTACATTTCATTTCTCCCACAAACTCATCATGGTGTGACTTTTGACATAACTTAGTCAACCACTCCCACTAGTTGTTTAAGTAAGTGCAAACCACTACCACTTTAAGGAAAACCGTGTACATGTGTCATTTGTGCCATACATGTGTCATTTCTCCCATAAACATTTAGGAAAGCATTAAGACATGTATCATTTCTATGTCATTTCTAGGTCATTTCTCTGTCATTTCTATGTCATTTCTCCCATAAACTATAAGGAAATGTCATTTATCCCACATACTATAAGGAAAAATTGAAGGAAAACTATGTACATGTCATTTCTATCTTAAACTCTAGGAACTTGGGAAAAATTTAAGGCATGTCATTTCTATATGTGATTAATCCCATAAAATTTAAGGAAAACTTTAAGGCAAGCCATGCACATGCCATTTCTCCCACAAACTAAAGGCTTTCTCCCATTAATTAAAGGAAAAATTTAAGGCCTAAAAACTGAACCTAAAGTGACTAAACTCTCATAGGACTTTGAACTTCCATAGGATTTTAGTCTATATGTTGAGTGTTAACTTCTACAAGTTCTAAAGGTAGAGTCTGTAAAGGGCCAGGTAGCTTCTGGATCTCATATTTTCTCAAAGGTGACATATCCAATAAATGCCCCTATAATCAATCTCTGAAACAGTTCTAGATAGAAGTTCTTCATTTTAATATCCTTAAACCACTACCACTCTAAGGAAAACCGTGTACATGTGTCATTTATCCCATACATGTGTCATTTATCCCATAAAATTTTAGGCAAACTTTAAGGAATGTGTCATTTCTATGCCATTTCTCATAAAGGTTCTACTTTTGACATAACTTGATCAACCACTACCACTAGTTTTTTTAGTAAGTTCATAAAATAATTTTTCAAAACATGTACATGTCATTTCTCCCAGAAATTAAAGCCTTTCTCCCATTAATTCAAGGCAAAATTTAAGGCCTAAAAAATAAACCTAAAGTGGCTGAACTCTCATAGGAATTTGAACTTTAAGGAAAACTTTAAGGCATGTGTCATTTCTATGTCATTTCTCCCATAAACTATAAGGCAATGTCATTTTTCGCACAAACTCATAAAGGTGTGACTTTTGACATAAATTGATCAACCACCACCACTAGTTTTTTTAGTAAGTTCATAAAATAATTTTGCAAACCATGTACATGTAATTTCTCCCACAAACTAAAGGCTTTCTCCCATTAATTCAAGGCAAAATTTAAGGCCTAAAAAATAAACCTAAAGTGGCTAAACTCTCATAGGATTTTGAACTTCCATAGGATTTTAGTCTGTCTGTTGAGTGTTAACTTCTAAAAGTTCTAAAGGAATAGTCTGTAAAGGGCCAGGTAGCCTCTGGATCTCATCTTTTCTCAAAGGTGACATATCCAGTAAATTCCCCTACAGTCAATCTCTGGAACAGATCTAAATAGAAGTTCTTCATTTTAATATCCATAAACAACTACCACTTTAAGGAAAGCTATGTACATGTGTCATTTCTCCCATACATGTGTCATTTCTCCCATAAAATTTTAAGCAAACTTTAAGGCATGTGTCATTTCTATGTCATTTCTCCCATAAACTATAAGGCAATGTCATTTCTCCCACAAACTCATAATGGTGTGACTTTTGACATAACTTCATCAACAACTACCACTAGTTGTTTTAGTAAGTGCACAAATTACTTTTTCAAACCATGTACATGTCATTTCTCCCAAAAAATCATCAAGGTTTGACTTTTTACATAAATTAATCAACCACTACCACTAGTTGTTTAAGTAAGTGCAAACAACTACCACTTTAAGGAAAACCGTGTACATGTGTAATTTCTCCCATACATGTGTCATTTATCCCATAAAATTTTAGGCAAAATTTAAGGCATGTGTCATTTCTATGTCATTTCTCTGTCATGTATATGTCATTTCTCCCATAAACTATAAGGAAATGTCATTTCTCCCATACACTATAAGGAAAACTTTAAGGAAAACTATGTACATGTCATTTCTATGTTAAGCTCTAGGCAAGGAAAACTTGAAGCCATGTCATTTCTAGATGTGATTTATCCTATAAACTTTAAGGCAAACTTTATATGCAAACCATGCACATGCCATTTCTCCCACAAACTAAAGGCTTTCTCCCATTAATTAAAGGCAAACTTTAAGGCCTAAAACCTGAACCTAAAGTGGCTAAACTCTCATTTCTCCCATAAATTTTAAAGAAAAATTTAAGGATAACCATGTACATACATGTCATTTCTCCCATTTCTCCCATAAACTCAAGGAAAACTTTAAGGATAACCATGTACTATCATTTCTCCAATAAACTTTAAGGCATAATTTGCTAGTGTTTTTGGAACCATGTACATGTGATTTCTCCCTTAAACTCTAGGGAAGGAAATATTTAAGGCATGTCATAGGATAACCATGTACATGTCATTTCTCCGATAAAATTTAAGGCATAATTTGCTAGTGTTTTTGGAACCATGTACATGTGATTTCTCCCTTAAACTCTAGGGAAGGAAATATTTAAGGCATGTCATTTATAGATGTGATTTCTCCCATAAACCTTAAATAAAAATTTAAGGCAAACCATGCACATGTCATTTCTCCCATGCATTTGCAATAAATGTTAATTTAATATATATTTTATTGAATTTTTTTTTTCAGGGATAAAAAAAACCCACTAAATATGGTTGAAAAATGGACATTATGCATTGATGTTTCTTTTTATCCCAGTTTGGAGAAAGCAGTGATTACATATGTGCTTTTCAATATTGCGACTAGCAAGGACCTCCAAAGGAAAATGAATATACCAGGAAGAACAACAACCAACAAGGCAGATTATATTGCATTGATAGAAGGCTTGGGAATATCTAAGGAGTATGGATGAAATGGAATTGTATTTTTCACTAGTTTTGAACTTGTGTGCAACTAGATGAAATTCGTGTACTAAGTTAAGAAGGAGAGGCTAAAACAACTGCATGGAAAAACAAACAATATTGTTAGACAATTTCAATTTTTTAGTATAAGACATTGTAAAAATTGTAATAAGATGTTTGCTGGTCTATTGTGTGGGGCAATTCCAATCCAATATTCATCTCTCAAAGATGAATTAGTGTTGAGACGCTCTTCTTCAAAAATTAAAGATTAATCTCTCAAAGATGAATTAGTGTTGAGACACTCTCCTTCAAAATTTATTAATGGACATTGTAACATATTTTTGATATGTTTGTGTTTTTTAGTTATAGATGCATCTTTTTTAATGACCATGTTTTTTTTTTTTCAATTATATACCAAGTGTGCTCCCACCATGTAAAGTGGACCATGGTGAACTTCACATTTGCAACTTGGTGAACTTCACATTTGCAAATTGGTGAACTTCACATTTTTATAAAATTAAAATGTGATGACTTCAACAATTTTTTGTTTAAATGGAGTTTCACATGTATTTTTTAATGACCATGTGTTTTTTGCAATCATATACCAAGTCTTCTCCCACCATGTAAAGTGAAATTTGGTTAACTTCACATTTGCAAGTTGGTGAACTTCACATTTTTATAAATTTGAAATGTGAGGACTTCAACAATTTTTTGTTTAAATGGAGTTTCGCACGTCTTTTTTAATGAACATGTGTTTTTTTCAATTATATACCAAGTGTGCTCCCACCATGTAAAGCGCAATTTGGTGAAATTAACATTTTTATAAAAAAAAAAAATCTTAAATTGAGTTTCACACATCAATTAGTGCTTTAAAACTTGTGTTTTACATAATTTTTGTACACTAAATGACATTAATTTTTTGAAATTTCTTTTGAATTTATTTTAAATAGTAATTTAAAAATAATTGTAAATGTCCACTGCAGATATGTCCATATATATCATGGAGGATGAAGGACGAAGATCAATAGAATCTCGTATCTCTATGAGAGAGGAGGATCATGGATCAAGGGATGTTCATGGTATTTAAATATAATCTTATCTCCATAAATACATGTGTGTACATATGAAATTGATTTTTTTATCAATTTTGTGAGTTAAATTAGTCTTTAATAAGTTTCATTTTTTAGTTTTTAGTAAGTAGGAGGACAAAGGTGTCTACTCCATCAATGGAGCATGAACATGGTTCACGTGGCCATGGTTCACGCAATCGTGGTATGGTTCACACAATTTAATCAATTAATATGTACACATATTTATATGTAAGAATGTATTTTTGAATTGATTATAAATTCATATTTTTTTATGAAGCTTCTCTCTCGTCTCGTGAGGTTGGTGGTGGTAGAAATTCCCTTAGAGGGCCATCAATAGGTGGTGGAAAATTGTGTGAAAGTGGTGATATGTATTCCCCCAAAGGCCAATCAATGGATGGCCGTGTTGGTTCTCAAACAATCAATGGTTGTTCTAGTTCTCAATAGTCTCAGGGTGGGTAAGATGCTAACCAACCTACTAGCCAACCATATCAAGGTGGCCATCAATCTAAAGATTATTTTCATTCAATTTTTACAAATTTTTTTACATGTATTTTTAATATACAAAATTTTATATATTGATGCGGAGGGTGAAAATGTTGCTCGAAAAAGACGTAGGACATAACGTGTCTTTCAAGAAGAAGGTTGCACACCAACCACGACTTTTCTGTATGACATTTCCGATATACCTTGGGAATCAAACATACAACAATGCACCTTACAAAGGTGTCAAAATCTTCATTCAAAATTGAGGAGAGATCTCGTGTCTTTGACTCTCCCTACTGAGAGTCGACAAAGCTTGGAAATAGTTACTCACCCTTTAAGCGAATTAGTAGATGTGTACCTAAAGCTTGGGCCAACCACTGATACTTTTATAAAAGTGATGAGAAAAATAAAGGAAATAGTGATGGGCCCCGATACATGGGAGGTTTTTAAACAAAGAGTTACAACAGAAATGGCCAAGTATATGTTTAATTTCAAAGAAGGGTTGAAAAGAAAGATGCTAAAGGTGCAATATTTCAAGCACCCTAATATAGCTGGCTATTTTTATAATAGGCACCTTGCTACCTATGAAAGAATACCATGGAATGACGAGGTTCCACTTTATTTTGCAAAATTATATTATGCAGAATTATTTTTGGGAATGAAACTAAATTAAAATGACCTTCCCTCTAAATTTTTTGGTCCTAGGAAAGGTCGATTGTGTGACAGTAGGGGTGCTAGGCGTGATGCTAAGTTCCCTCGCCCTGAGCCACCACTGATTAGGTGAGCTCTTTGTGTCAAAAATTTGCAGTCAGAGATGGATGCCACTTCTCAAATTAGTTGAGAAGCAAGGGATTCCATTATTGGAAATGTTCAGAGTGAATTGGGTGGAGTTGATGTTTGTCTGAATCGACAAAGAGCACGTGAGAATGCACATGCTAATTTTGTGCATTATACAAATGAAGAGATAGACAACATGAGTGTTGAAGATCTTAGAACATATGCAAATAATGATCGCAATGGTTGGCAAGACCTAATTATTCATGAGCAAGAGGGCATGAGAACGATATGTGTTAATGGTTAGGCTAGTTATTTTAACACATGTACAATTTGTAATAAATACATATATACATAAATTTATTTGTATACATTAATCTAACGAAAATGTATCATCATATTTTAACACCATTTGCAGCTGTCACACTTCATGAATGAAGAAGATGTTAATATCACGGTCGGTTCCTCTAGTTCAAACAATCAAGATGGGTCTCACGATCAATCACACAATCAAGATGGTTCTCACCATCAAGATATGTTGGCAAATGTTAGTGTTTTTTAAGTGAGAATGATGATGTACAATTATTTATATCTATTATTATATATATCAAAACATGATGACATATTTTTAAAATAAATAATTGTGCGCACATGTACATGTATATATAATAAAATGCTAACAGATTATGAATACGTCTGATGTTTTTGGGATGGTAGTAGCTTCTTCTTCCTTGGGAGATATTCCAAATCCACCATCACAAGTATGAACAATTTTTCACTTTTAAATAAGTTTTTAAGTTATGTATTCCACCTCAAAAAGTTCCATTAAAAAATGAGATCTCTAGATCTTGAGTTATTTTAAATTTTTTGAATTTTAAGTTTTTGGAGATTTTCTTTCAGAACCACTCTTAGGAGATGCGCTAGATCCACCAGCACAAGTATTCAATTTTTCAGTTAAATATATGTTTTTAAGTTACAAGTTATAAATTGAAGTTCAAAATCTTTATTATAAATTGAGATCTAAATCTCGAGTTATTTTATACTTTTAATTTTTTTGAATTTTAGGTTCCTAGAGATTATTTCTTTTCTCCACGGACTCTAGCGATGGATTTTATAATGGATATATTAACATCCACACCATTTGAACCATTTGAACAAGTTGTCTAACTATTTTTTTAATATTATCAAAAATTAGTTTATATATGCATTTTCATTTGAAATTTTTTAATATATATATATATATATAATTGTACAATTTACTGTGGAAGATGTTCTCATGGGGGAAGTTTTAGTAGATGAGCAACAAATTGAGAGGGAACCTCATGGGGTATTGCATGATTTTTTTTTTCTTTTTTTTTTTTACATGAAGTTCTATATTCTCATTCAATTTTAAAACATTAAATTTTGGATAGTTACGTTTGGCCTGTGATCACATGTTTTTTTATATATATAATGTTTTTTTTTTAAACTCAAGTTCTCATTTTATTTTTTAAACCATGTACATACATGTGTATATTTTGGATCTAATTCAACTACATTTGGCATGTAATCACATGTTTTGACATAATGTTTTGTTTTATGATATAATGTTTTGTTTTAAAATTTAAGTTGTCATTTTATTGGTTCTTTATATAAAATGAATCTCTAGATGGAAATTTCAAATTACATTTTCACAACATGTGTATATTTTGGATGGTTGAACTACATTTGGCATGTGAAGTAATATTGTGTTATAATTTGATTTATTTTTAAAACTCAAGTTTTGGATGGTTGACATATGTTTGACATGTGATTGCACGACATAATGTTATTTTTAGTGGATATTTGAACTACATTTGGCATGTAAAGTAATTTTGTGATATAATTTGTGTTGTTTTTAAAATTCAAGTTTTGTATGGTTGAACTACATTTGGCATGTGATTGTGATATTTAATGTTTCTTTTTATTGGATAGTTGAACTACATTTGGCATGTGATTGTGATATAATGTTTTGTTTTAAAATTCAAGTTGTCATTTTAAAAACAAACAAAAAGTTCACATGAATATATGTACATAGAAATGATTTAAGTACATGTTTGAATATATTTTAAAACTATTGAAGTACAACACACACACACACACACACCGATATATATATATATATATATATATATATAAACAATCATAAGATTCTAGGTCTTCTTAGATGTGTCAAACAATCACAAAATTTGAAAATTTCATTCTAGAACATATATATCCAGTACGTGCAACATTTTTCATCAATGCACATAGAAAAGCTACTTTCAGTTGATAGTAAACTTGAAATTACAAAACACGTACCACACATTTTGCATTCAAGAATGAATATTATAATTCACACGTCTAAACCAAAATTGTGTAACTTCAAATTTGCATTATATCAACTATGTAGATACACAGATATGTACATTTTGCAATAATGACATTATGAAAAATTGTACCAGAGAATGTACGAAATCGTTTAGACCAGATAATCTAGACATGTGTATGTGTACACGTGTATAGATTACTACTGTGCATGTACCAAAACAATGTACATGTGCAAATACTTGTACATATAACATAACAAGGCAATTCAATTTTTAGTTGAGTTCTGGAAGTTCTAAAACATGAATCCAAAGAGAAGAAATTGTTGGGCAGTTCAATCAAAAAAATTCAATTGGAATGCCATATTCAATGATCCGTTCATGATCAGTTTTTGACATTTTCCATTTCTTAATTTTGTTTTTTTCCTTGATTGAACTTCTATCAAATTTATGTGTGTTGCACACACCAAGTGACTATATTGACAACTTATGACATTGGGTTCATAGACTTCAAAGTAAACAAAACCGCCACTTTGATTAGTTTGTCTGAAAAAATAGCCTTTCAATATAATAGACCCTCTATCATATGTAAACCCGGCATCATTATAGTTTTGTAATAATTTCATATTTCGTTCAGTGCAGCGCATCAAATAATACTTCAAATTTTCATCATTGATAGTAGGTGAAATTACATCAAAAACATCTCCTACATAATAAAACAAAATTATGTATTTCAATTTAAAGATCATAGTTAACATGAAAAATTAACATACATGTACTTGGCTTTATTATCTATTTCTATATTTCTATCATTTGAAAGCAATTGAAATGTTACCTTCTATAAAAATATTAGAAACCTGATCACCATCAGATGATATGGTGGTCTCCTCTGATTTCATTTCTTCAAGCATTGCAATAGACATTTTCCCCTTTGTTTTTAGCTCTGTATGTTGCCAATCTTTTACATACAATTTTTGTTCACAAACATCATTGGATTCTATGTTGTCTATGCAAACATGACAAAAATAAGAATATTTTCTTTTATCTAATGAAAACACATTTGTGGACAACTTTGTTTTAATTGAATGCAATTTTCAAGTCCCTTTTATTGTTTCAACATCATTTCCAATAGATCTATCTACATCTTCGACCCCAATATGCCAAAAAAAATATATCAAAAATTAAAATAGGAATATAAATATGATATCAAAATACCATCAAAGATAATCATTGTGATAAATTTACACTGTTTAAAATTACAAAAATCCAATAAAAATTAAACTGAATGTACCTTCTCACTTCCCTTGATCGGTTGTCTCATGTATTAGTGCAATGATGCACCATTGAACAAATTCTGTAGCTGAGACAATTCAATTTGTAGAGGGTTCCATTTGATATCTTCGAAGTGCTCGTTTTATGAATGCCCCTACACCATCATGTTTTCCTTTTCCATGACCAGTCTCAAAGAAATTCCAACAATGTTTAATGTGGGTTTTCATATGAATATGACACAACCAAAAGAATGATCGTGAATATTTGAATTTATCTTTGCATCCATCTAAACATATCCAATTTTCATTGAATTTTAATCCACGACTTTTCAAGGAGTTTTAAATCTTTCCAAAATAGTCTTGTACAAAATATGTATCATGTGTACGATCATCATTGATATAAAAGTGATATTCTTTAATAACATGTCAATTTTCACTAGTGCTGTCTATATGATCAACAGTTTGTTCAGCATGTCTATATAGAATATGGATGAGCATGGAGACTTGGTCAGAATGATAGTATTCACTTTGAATTTATTTTGTGGAACAAATGTGTAGTTTTCTGCAAAATCAATTATTGAGAAAATGGTCCCTGGTGGAAAAAAATCATGGGATTTTTCAAATTGCAAGTCCTGCTATCAAGCTTTATGGGAATATTTGGTGTATTTATAAATTTCTACCTCAAACTTTCTCAAAAAATCCATCACAAAAATTTATTCTACTTGTAAATCAATTCTTTTAGCACTTGTAGTATTATTTGAACCAGTCCATGTATGAATATATTCATATCTCTTCCATTTCACTTTCATGTTGGACAATCATCGATCATTTCTATCAATACGATATTTTTTTTGAAATTTAGTCAAATTTCCACAATCATCGCATTTTTTACCACCAACACATTTATTTTGGTAAAATAATTCATGGCTTTCTCTTCCACGTAGAATTTGAGATACGAAATCGTGGACAGTAGAAGGAAAAGGTGAATCTTTCCAAAATGTTCTACCAAAATTAAGCAAAGTGTCATAATATAATTGAAATTCCACATGATAATGACAACAATAAGTGTCACGTACGGTGATAGTTTTTACATACCATGGTTTTTGTTACACAAAAGCACTGATTGAGATAAAAATTTCATGATTCTCTTCTTTGAACTTGTGGAACAACTCTATCTGACTGGTGTCTAAGAAATATTTTATATTTTCTTCATACTGATTTCGTGCTATTATTCTTCGCAGCACACCCCTTGCATTTGGAAAAACGTGTGAATTTTTCATCCAATATTCATAGATTATTTTTTTAACTTTTTCTCCAAATCTATGTTTGTATGGTTGCCTACAAATAGCCATCCAAAAAGCGAGTTCATCATTTACATCTATTTGCAACTGAATTTTCTGATGTTTGTGCAAATTTTTTCATGAGGTTCCTAATGCTCGTGCCATAGATTTTACCAAGCGATTTTCTTTAGTACTTGATGAAACCACTACCATATGTATTACTCTGCGTGCATCCGAAACATTTTTCTGGCTAGATCTTCGAATTGAATTTATAGCACTATTTATATTTTGTATCACATTTTCCTTCATTTTTTTTATCTTTTGTTGATTTTTGAATACCCAATAAAGTCATAGATTCTTTTAATTTCCTTAATGTTAGGAGACCTTTCAGCAATTGGCTTGAACTGCCACATTTTCCTTTATGAAGTATGAATCAAAAATGCAATTAACAGGATATCGTATAACATGGTCAACTTTTTTATCTCCATATGTGTGAGTGTCAGCGTTTTCTAACATCTCATCATCGATATTGATTTAATCTGTACATATTCGAATTAATAGTACATAATAAGTTTACATTTTCAATAAATAACTAAATTAATAAATATGTATAATTTCAATAATACGTGCATGCATTTAACATATATATATATATATATATATATATATATATATATATATATATATATATATATGATGTATATATAGATATACAGTGATTCAATTTCTTCACTTGAATTTCTTTCAACATTTTCACCATCTTCAATCATCGGTTCAATATCTCTTTCACTTTATCTTTCACAATTTTGTATCTCATCATCAATGTTTTGAGGTATATCTCTCTCTGTTTACATTGCAAAATATTTTTCAAATTAAGTCATCAAATAAAAATTAAGCTTCAAAATTTACAATAGGAAAAATTTAAATATCAAATTTATAATATTTACATTTACATACCCGCTTCAACTTCTAGTTGAGGTTGATTTTCCCTTTCAATATTTGAGTGTTTTTCTCTCTTTTTTCTGCGATATTATTTCCCATGTTCTCTACATTCCTAAGGGTCTCTTGTTCGATCATATTTTCTCTTGCAATTCCTTCGATGTCCCATGATAATTGAGTATGAAGTTCAAAAAATTTCCTTCAAAAATTTAGACAAAAACTCAATTAAAAAAAACATCACAAAAGATTTAATTTTAAAAAAACTCATTTTAAAATTTTTGAACAAAATACATACTTCAATCCAAATCACTTGCTTTCAAAATCCAAGAAAAAAATGTCTTCTAAAAATGAACTTAAGCTCAAAATATTTCCTTCCAAGTCTTGCAAAAAAATTCATTTAAAAAGTTAGACAAAAACTTATTTTAAAAAATCATTATAAAAGATTTACTTTAACCCAAAACACATACTCTAAAAAATTATCACTTCAAAAAATACCTCAAAAAATGTCCATGAAAATTAAGCCCAACTTCTTAAAAAATGTCACTTTAAAAAATACCTCCAAAAAATGTCCTTTGAAAATTAAGTCCAAAAACCTCTAAAACAAATGTCTCTAAAAACAAAATACCTCCAAACAATGTCCTTTGAAAATTAAGCCCAAAAAGCCTCTAAAAAAGTATCACTTTAAAAAATACCTCCAAAAAATGTCCTTTGAATATTAATCCTAAAAAGAGTCCTTTCGAAATAAAGCCCAAAAAAATCCAAAAATTGTCTTATGGAAATTAAGCCCAAAAATCTCTAAAAACAAAATACCCCCAAAAAAATGTCCTTCAAAAATTAAGCCCGAAACCTCTAAAAAAAAAATACCTTTTAAAAAATGTCATTTGAAAATTAAGCCCAAAAAGTATCCAAAAAATGTATCACATACCTCCAAAAAAATTACTTTCAATTTTAAAAAAAAAAGAGTCCTTAAGCCCAAACGAATCCTTTGCAAAATCAAACTAAAATGTGCAAAATTATGCAGAAGTAATGAATTCGTTTACGTCAATTTATATTGCCGCAAATTTTTTTTTCAGAGGGGCTTCATTTCTATAGTGTAATTGTTATTGTTATCTTTTGTAAACACGTGCTTCTATAGTTGGAAGTTCATCAACAATCATGTAAGCAATTAATTTGGTCATTTTGAAATAGCTTTGTTGTTCAATCATGTATTTCTAGATTGAATCAAGATCAACCTTAAACACTTGCTTGATATTGTCATCACATTCTATTATGTTTTCACGGGCCTTTTTCACTAGAAACTTTTTTTTTGCTGGTTCCTCCTATCTAACTTCTAGCTCTAACTCTATGTCCTTAATAACCTAGAGGGTTACATTAGTGGAAAAAAAAAATTTGTGCCACCATGATTAATTCCTTTGAATAAAAAATGTTCATTTCGAAGCTTTGAGAACTGTTTTCCTTTGCATTGCATTAATTTTGGGTAGGACTATGAAGTGTGTTTTTCATCATTCTACTAGGACAATAGCTCAAATTGTTTCTTATTTCCTTCATCATGTATTTAGTTTCCTTATGAATTATATAATTAAAGAAGGAATTAGCCAATTTATCTTGACCTTGCACTAAGCTCAACCTATCACAACATAGCTCTTGTTCATGAAGGAACTATTGATCGATGCTAGTAGCTTAT
This sequence comes from Pinus albicaulis, assembly GCA_034641835.2. NCBI lineage: Eukaryota > Viridiplantae > Streptophyta > Pinopsida > Pinales > Pinaceae > Pinus > Pinus albicaulis. Next base: position 655,239,113 of record CM076583.1, on the reverse strand, counting down.
TTCTTGAATTGTGATAAGTCTGCCATATTACTTGTTTCTTCTTGAATTTTCATCTACAATTAATTCATTTGAGCATTTATCTATGTATTTATAACTTGGACTTCAAATTGTATCTTATTAATTTCTTCCTCTCGAAGCTTTAACTCAGCCTATATTTTCTTTCCCTATTCGGACAACTATTGAATTTTATCATCCTTTTGATTAGAAAAATCTTTTAATTTGACAGCAAAGTAAATGTTATCATTTGCATATACCCCAATATGAAAATCCAAATCTTCAATAATATTATCTAATCTAAGTTGATATCCATCCAAAATTGTGTGTAAGGAGGCCTTTGTCACTTCTTTTGTATCTTTGTTTTTCTTCCTTTTTATGCTTGTCCCTACTATATTCTTTTGTTGAAGACTATAAAGGACCTTAATTGGTGGAATGTACTCCATCTCAATAGGTGGCATGGAATATTCAAATATCCTTTTCTGCTCATTGTCACCAGGCATTGAGCTAACAATAATTTTAATAAAAAATTCAATGGTAGCTAGACAAGTTTCAATGCAATGAGTGGCACCGGGAGGAGGAGTGTTAAATTTATTTTGTTTTGCCTATTTTTTTTATTTTTCCCAAGTGTTGAAGTTGGAGAGGGAACATCAAGAATTTTCTAATTTAAATTTGATGTAATTTTTTCAAAACATTCCCGTTTCTCATGCATTCTAATTACTTCAATTATTTTGATGATGGCCTCTTTGAGAAGTTCACTAGAAACTTCAAAAATGGCCTTTTCAACCTATAGGGGTCCTTTTACATGAATATTTTTTGGAACTTTGGATGTAGAACCCTAATTTGAAATCCTTCACATGTTGGTTGTTGTAGAACTAAAGGTAATGGATCAAACACTCCACATTGTAGAAACCATTCTCTATATAATAAAGAACAATTTGTTTATGGATCAAAATATAATGAAGTAACAAGTGGACTAACATTTATTATAAATTTTTTTTCTAGCATGGATTCAATGTTTCTTTTCTTCAAACATCATTGAAAGAAAAAATGCCTTAGAAGTAAAAACCCAAGTTTTGTGGATAATATGGAATCATCCACTATATTTGACAAGTGGCATACAAATTCACTCTTCCAATGTGTTATCACCAAATTGAGTCTTGTTGGGCTACTTCAATGGTCAACTTGGAGTAACTATTTCAAACCACTTGTAACTGGAAATTAGCCTTTCCAGTCTGAGAGGGATCTCTGAAATTGATAAAGGATATTTAATGAACAACTTGAAATCAGATGGCTAACTCTAAATTGGATTGAATGTGTTTTTGTGTAGGTGAAATATGTATAGGGTTTACTACCATTGGGCTTATGGAGTCAATATTAAAACTAAGTCACAAGTCAATCTATCTCACGGAAGTTGACGAAATTGTATTCCTATAAAACTACACATGAAGGACAGAATAGAAAGATATATGCATACAGGAAGTTGGAGCATGTCACCATGAATTCCAAGTGATTATACATAAGAAAATTAATAAAAAATGATAAAACAGGAGACTAGGTGTATAAAGGAAGTTAGAGCATGTAATCATGAATTCCAAGTGATTATACAACTAGAAAACTGGAGAGAAAGTAAAATACCGATATAAGAAATATAAATAAGAACACATAGAAGAATCTCAGGTTTGAAATAGGTTGATGCAACTTTATATTACTCATAGACCAAGATTACAAGAGTAGTGCCTTCATAACATCTCCCAACCCCTTCTAACTCTAAAAAATATCTCATTTATAGAGTGAAGACCCATAAAAATGATTTTCCACCTTTCTAGCTTTGAATTCTCACCTCAGAGACCTATTTCAAACATGATTACATCACTTGGAGACTTCTTAGGGATACATTCTATTTTACAGAGTTTGAATACAAAAAGGACTCTTCTTTCATTAATAGTTCAACAAATCCATTTAATAACCCTTATCAACTTCAAACAACTAATTTTATGAGTGTAATGGAGTGTTGATGTGTCATTATGCCACGTGGATGCTGAGCTGGACCTCCACCAGGATGAACTTTTACAATTTTTTTATAAATCTCGTTAGTGTAAATTCTGAAAAATAGGCTTCAAAGATGAGTATAATTTCCAAAACCTGATGGCTTTGCAGAAACTGAGAAAGGTTTTTCTAGATGGACCTGTGCTGAAGAAAAACCTCTTTCAGATTTCCAAAATATTTTTTTTTATTTGGTCATAAGTCAAGCGTGAAGTTGATTGCTAAAACAGTCATGTACAAAATTTTTTGTAGCGCTCATTTGGTAGCAAATTTTTGTAGCGCCTTTGTTTTAAACACGTTTGCCAATAAATTTGAATTTATGCTACCATGAGCCTTTAGAACATGTTAGGAGGGCTTCATGAAACATGTGTTCCCACTTTTAAGGAGTTTATGCCATCACACATGATGAAATACCTCCATGATGAATTGATAATTTGAAAATGAGTTGGACAACTTCGTGGACCAAACCAGTATGAAAATATCCTCCTAACTATATTTGACCTCCACATATGATCAGATGAACTTTAATTCACCACTTGAAGACAAAATTCCTTCAAAATTAAACTTGCTACCAAAACAGGGGAAAACAAGGCAGTTTTGTAGCAACTTTTGGTAGAAAGTTTAATTTACCAATTTCCACCACCTCTTAGCTCTCTTTTCTCTCATGGATCTATTTGATATGTTTAAAGATCTAATACAAAATTTTCCCAAGATTTAATTTCAATTTTAACCACCCTTTTTATCAAAAACTCATCTTCAGAAATTTCGTAGCATTTTTCGAGCTTCAACCCTAGTTGGCAGTACGAAAACACCTAAAGTGAAAAAAAAAAATTTTAAAAAATCAAAATTGTTCTTTTTCTTCCAAATTTTATCCTATAGGTCTGAAAAGTGATATGATGAAGTATGATCATGAAATTTTTCCTCTTAACCTCTTAAAAAAACAACATTTTCACCTTTAGCAAGTTTATTTATCAATAAAATGTCTTTGTTTTTTCTGAAAACATAGGGCTCAGAGATGAGATCTTATCTCCCTATCCTTGATCGATATTGAAAAATGGAAGGAAAATTTTGTAGGACAGTATGTATTTAAGAAAAACCTCTCTTGGTTTTTGAAAACCATCTCCATTTGTCCAGAAGCTGCATTCTAAACGCATGTATAAAACATGAAAATTATGCATTCTGAAAATAGGGCCAAAAGACATCTCTGAATCTCCAAATTGGTAGCACCTTTGAGAAACGTGAAAGAGGTTGATGTTATTTGATATGTGCTTGACAATAACCTCTCTCAGTTACTTAAAATACTTCTTTGTTTTCCAAGAAATTGCCCTTGAAGTTGAATGCTCAAAAGTTAAAAAAAAAAAGAGAAATCCTCATGTTCGCTATGAAATTATTAGCCAATTTCTTAGCGAAACCTACCTATTTTACACTAAATTTTCTACGAAAATGTGTAAAAATGGATTGATTATGACTATGCAAGTGAACCCAAGATTGATTATTGTGGATATGACCCTAATGAAAAGACTAATGAAGTGTCTATGACCTATAATAAACATGATTAAGTGAATTTCTCATCAAATGAATGATCTAACCTAATGAGACAAGGTAAAGCTTATGATGACCCTATCCATCAAAAATAAAAAAAATATGTGTGATAACAATGGTTCCACTTGGGATGGTGTGCCCCTGGGGTACAAAAAAGAACTAGTAGTTCCAGTGCCAATTCCATTGGGCCGCTCTTATCTTCAAAATGAAAACTTGCAACTTGTTCTGACCTGTAGCCTTACCACTGAAAAAAACCAGTAGCTGCTAAAGAACTGAAAGTACACATGTTGAATTTAAAACTGAAATTGAAAAAATGCTTGATCTTCAAGCTTATTTATATAAAAATGATCCTACTCTACTTGCTCAGCATAAAAACTGAATCAAGTGATCTCACTCTTCCAATGAAGCCAATCAAGAAGTTGAGTACTAGGTTGGAGCGGACATTCCACTTCTCTAATCATAAAGCCATTCTTGAGAGATGAGAAGTTGTTCCACCATCTTAATTTGTATACATAATTGAAAAACATATTGAAATTCATTCTTATAGAAGATTCCAGCAGAGCTGCGAAAGGATATTTGAGAGTATTCACAAATAATTCTTGTTGATCAACAAGAAATTTTAAGTAAATATGACCCTTTGATGGTGTTCCTTATTCAGATTCTTCATTATAACCCTTGTGACCTTTCTCAAATAAAAAAGAAAAAATATGTTGATTTTCATTTGAGAGAAAGAAATACTTGGAGTACTCTTGGACACTTTCACAAGGAACTACCTCAGCATGTACCACAGAAATTTCTAAAGGTAACTCTTTATATGATTCAACAAGCACACCCATCTGATTGTCTAAGATTTGCTTTTCAAAATTTTCTTCATTTGATGTAGGTTGATGCAAGGAATGAAATGAATAATAAACTTCTTCCTTTACCTAAGTATTATAGCAATTATCTTCCAGTATTTCCTCTTGTTGTTTGAAATGATTCTCATATTCCTGATGATCAAAATACTGACAAGTCTACTGCAAATTTTCATCAAACTCATAGGATGTAACATGATTTTCATAAATAAACTCATGTTGAGTTTCATTTTCATCCAAGAGAGAGGATATCCTTTCTTCTTGTTGATGAAAGGGATTGTCATGAAGGGCCTCTAAAATTTCCTCATCCATGAACTCATCATCCTGATAACAATTCTCCAAATATTCAATAAAACTCACATAATTTTTACAGTAGTATTTGACCATAAATAAGGAAGAATGAAATTCCTTATACATCTCATAAACTACAACATGGAAATCAGCAAGAGAATATAATGAACCATTTGGCAGGCTTTCGTACCAAGACCATGTTTTTCCCTCTAAAGTGACCATAAACATATTTGTGAGACAATCCTCAGGGAAATGAACCTTAAGTATACATACATGCATATGGAATCTAACCAAATGAAGAGAAGCATTGTCTTTATTTTCATCTTTAAATATGGGAAGATGGGTTAACCATTCAACTTTTGGCATAGGTTTGGAAAACCAGGGATGTGAGACTAATTCATAGGGGCATGCCTGGCATTTATTCTTGCAATGGAACTCATCTTGGAACTTCATCAAGCTACTGATATTAAAGCAGTGGAGTCACCTTCCAATTGATTATTTGATGTGTGGAGTCACCAGAGCAGAAATACAACCAATATGTGTCTAACTATTTGCTGCTCTCAGACCTTAGAACTGAAACTTTGTCGCTCTTCCTAGGGAAAATTTACACCTTCGGTCCCTAGCAATGGCGCTCAAATTTTATCACCAAATTGAGTCTTGTTGGGCTGCTTCAATGGTCAACTTGGAGTAACTATTTCAAACCACTTGTAACTAGAAATTATCCTTTCCAGTCTGAGAGGGCTCTCTCAAATTGATAAAGGATATTCAATGAACAACTTGAAAGCAAATAGTTAACTTTGAATTGGATTGAATGTGTTTTTTTGTAGGTGAAAGATGTATAAGGTTTACTACCATTGGGCTTATGGAGTCAATATGAAAACTAAGTCACAATTCAGTCTATCTCATGGAAGATGAGGCAATTGTATTCTTATAAAACCACACATGAAGGAAAAAAGAGCAAGCTATATGCATACAAGAATTTGGAGCATGTCACCATGAATTTCGAGTGATTATACATAAGGAAACTAATAAAACACGACAAAATAGAACACTAGGTGTATAAAGGAAGTTGGAGCATGTAATCATGAATTCCAACTGATTATACAACTAGAAAAATGGAGAGAAAGTAAAATATTGATATAAGAAACATACATAAGAACACATAGAAGAATCTCAGGTCTGAAATAGGCTGCTGTAACTTTATATTACTGATAGACCAAGATTACAAGGGTAGCGCCTTCATAACATCTCCCAACCCCTTATAACTCTAAAAAATATCTCATTTATAGATGGAGGGCTCATACAAATTATTTTCCATCTTTCTAGCTTCGAATTCCTACCTCGGAGACCTATTTCAAACATGATTCCATCACCTGAAAACTTCCTAGGGATACATTCTGTTTTATAGAGTTTGAATACAAAAATGACTCTTATTTCATTAATAGTTCAACAAATTCATTTAATAACACTTATAAACATCAACCCACTAATTTTATGAGTGTACTGGAGTATTTATGTGTCATTATGCCACGTGGAAGTTGAGCTAGACCTCCTCCAAGTCGAATTTTTACAATTTTTTTACAAATATGGTTAGTTAAAATTCTTAAAAATAGGCTTCAAAGATGAGTGTATAATTTCCAAAACCTGATGGCTTTGCAGAAACTGAGAGAGGTATTTGTAGACTGACCTGTGCTGAAGAAAAACCTCTTTTATATTCCCAAAATATTTTTTTTATTTTGTCAGAAATCAAGCGTGATGTTGACTCCTAAAACAGTCATATACAAAAATTTTCGTAGAGCTCATTTGGTAGCAAATTTTCCTAGCGCCTCTGTTTTAAACAATTTTTCCAATAAATTTGACTTTCTGCTACCATGAGCCTTTAAAACATGTTAGGAGGGCTTCATGAAACATGTATTCCCACTTTCAAGGAGTTGTTTCAATCACACATGATGAAATACCTCCATGATGAATTGATTATTTGAAAATGAGCTAGACAGCTTCGTCGACCAAACCAGTATGAAAATATCCTCCTGAATATATTTGACCTACACATATGATCATATGACCTTTAATTCACCACTTCAAGACAAAATTCCTTCAAAATTAAACTTGCTACGAAAATAGCGGAAAACAAGGCAGTTTCATAGCAACTTTTGGTAGCAAATTTAATCTACCAATTTCCACCACCTCTTAGCTCTCTTTTCTTTCATGGATCTATTTGATATGTTTAAAGAGCTAATACAAAATTTTCCCAAGCTTTAATTTCAATTTTAACCACCCTTTTTATTAAAAATTCATGTTCAGAAATTCTGTAGCATTTTTTGGGCTTCAAGCCTAGCTGGCGCTACAAAAACACCTAAAGTGAAAAAAAAAATCAAAATTCTCTTTTCTCTTCCAAATTTCACCTGTAGGTCTGAAAATTTATATGATGAAATATGATCATGCAAACTTGCCTCTTGCCCTCTTAAAAAAACATCCTTTTCACATTTAGCAAGTTTATTTATCAATCAAATGACTCTGTTTTTTCTGAAAACATAGGGTTCAGAGATGAGCTCTTATCTCCCTCTCCATGATAGATATTGAAAAAAGGAAGGAGGTTTTTATAGGAAAGTATGTCTTGAAGAAAAACCTCTCTTGGTGTTTTGAAATCCATCTCCAAATATCCAGAATCGACATTCGAAAAACATGTATAAAACACAAAAATTATGCATTCTGAAAACATGGCTGAAAGACATCTCTAAATCTCCCAATTGGTAGTTCCTTTGATAAAATTTAAAGAGGTTAATGTTAATTGATATGTTCTTGACAATAACCTCTCTCAGTTTATTAAAATACTTCTCTATTTTCCCAGAAACTTCCCTTGAAGTTGACTGCTCAAAATTCAAAAAACAGAGAAATCCTCATATTTGCTATGAAATTATTAGCCAGTTTCGTAGCGAAAACTGCCTATTTTACACTGAATTCGCTACAAAAATGTGTAAAACTAACTAGTGGCTCTTTTTTTAAAATTGTATGACTATGCAAGTGAACCCAAGGTGGATTAGTGTGGATATTACCCTAATGACAAGACTAATGAAGTGTTTATGACCTATAATAAACATGATTAAGTGAATTTCTCATCAAATGAACGATATAACCTAATGAGACAAGGTGAAGCTTATGATGAACCTATCCATCAAAAATAAAAAAATTATTTGTGATAACAGTGGCTCCACCTGGGATGGTGTGCCCCGTGGTACAACAAAGAACTAGTAGTTCTAGTGCCACCTCCATTGGGCTGCTCCCATCTTCAAAATGAAAACTTGCAACCTGTTCTGACCTGTAACCTTGGCACTAAAAAAAATTAGTAGTTGCTAAAGAACTGAAAGTACACATGTTGAATTAAAAACTGAAACTGAAAAAATGCTTGATCTTCAAGCTTATTATATACAAATGATCCTACTCTACTTGCTCAGCATAAAAATTGAATCAAGTGATCTCACTCTTCCAATGAAGCCAATCAAGAAGTTGAGTACTGGGTTGTAGTAGACATTCCACTTCTCTAATCATAAAGCCATTCTTGAGAGAGGAGAAGTTGTTCCACCATCTGAATTTGTATACATAACTGAAAAATCATATTGAAATTCATTCCTATAGAAAATTCCAGTAGAGCTGCAAAAGTATCTTTGAGATTATGCACGAATAATTCTTGTTAATCAATAAGAAAGTGTGAGTAAATATGATCCTTTGATGGTGTTCCTTGTTTAGATTCTTCATTATAACCCTTATGACCTTTCTCAAATAAAAAATAAAAAATATGTTGATTTTCATTTGAGAGAAATAAATACTTGGAGTAATCTTGGACACTTTCACAAGGAACTACCTCAACATGTACCACCGAAATTTCTAAAGGTAGTTAACTCTTTATATGATCCAACAAGCATACCCATCTCATTGTCTAAAATTTTCTTTTAAAAATTTTCTTCATTTGATGTAGGCTGCAAGGAATGACATGAACAATAAACTTCTTCCTTTACGTGAGGATTATAGCAATTTTCTTCCAGTATTTCCTCTTGTTGTTTGAAATGATTCTCATATTTCTGATGTTCAAAAGACTGACAAGTCTGTTGCAACTTTTCATCAAACTTAGAGGATGTAACATGATTTTCTTAAATAAGCTCATGCTGAGTTTCATTTTCATCCAGGATAGAGGCTATCCTTTATTCTTGGTGATGAAAGGGGTTGTCATGAAGGGCCTCTAAAATTTCCTCATCCATGAAATCATCATCTTCATAAAAATTTTCCAAATATTCAATAAAACTCACCCAATGTTTATAGCAGTATTTGACCAGCAATAAAAAAGAATGAAATTCCTTATACATCTCATAAAATGCAACATGGAAATCATCAAGAGAATATAATGAACGATTTGGCAGGCTTTCGTACCAAGACCATGCTTTTCCTTCTAAAGTCACCATAAACATCTTCATGAGACAATCCTCAGGGAACTAAACCTTAAGTATGAATACATGCATATGGAATCTAACCAAATGAAGAGAAACAATGTCTTTATTTTCATCTTTAAATATGGGAAGATCAGTTAAGCATTCGACCTTTGGCATAGGGTTTGGAAAACTGGGGATGTGAGACCAATTCATAGGGGCATACTTGGGATTTATTCTTGCAATGGAACTCATCTTGGAATTTCATAAAGCTACTGATCTTAAAGCGGTGGAGTCACCTTCCAATTTATTATTTGATGTGTGGAGTCGCTAGAGAATAAATACAACCAATATGTGTCTAAGTGTCTTCTATTCTCAGACCTTAAAACTGAAACTTTGTCATTCTTCCTAGGAGAAATTTACACCTTCGGTCACGAAGCCAAAATGTTATCACCAAATTGAGTCTTGTTGGGTTGCTTCAATGGTCAAATTGGAGTAACTATTTCAAACCACTTGTAAATGGAAATTAGCCTTTCTAGTCTGATAGGGCTCTCTCAAATTGATAAAAGATATTCAATGAAAAACTTGAAAGTAGATGGCTAATTCTAAATTGGATTGAATGTGTTTTTGTGTAGATGAAAGATGTATAAGGTTTACTACCATTGGGCTTATGGAGTCAATATGAAAACTAAGTCATAAGTCAATCTATCTCATGGAAGTTGAGGCAATTATATTCTTATAAAACCACACATGAAGGACAAAATAACAAGCTATATGCATTCAAGAAGTTGGAGTACGTCACCATCAATTCCAAGTGATTATACATAAGAAAACTAATAAAACATGACAAAAAAGGATACTAGGTGTATAAAGGAAGATGGAGCATGTAATCATGAATTCCAAGTGATTATAAAACTAGAAAAATGGAGAGAAATTAAAATACTGATATAAGAAACATACATAAGAACACATAGAAAAATCTCAAGTCTGAAATAGGCTGCTGCAACTATATATTATTGATAGACCAAGATTACAAGACTAGTGCCTTCATAACATCTCCCAACCCCTTCTAACTCTAAAAAGTGTCACATTTATAGAGTGAGGACTCATACAAATGATTTTTCACCTTGCTAGCTTTGAATTCCCACCTTAGAGACCTATTTCAAACATGATTCCATCACTTGGAGACTTAATAGGGATACATTCTGTTTTACAGAGTTTGAATAAAAAGGGACTATTATTTCATTAATACTTCAAAAAATTCATTTAATAACCCTTATCAACTTCAACCAACTAATTTTATGAGCGTACTGGAGTGCTGATGTGTCATTATGCCACGTGGATGTAGAGTTGGACCTCCTCCAAGTTGATTTTTTACAATTCTTTTACAAATCTAGCTAGTGAAAAGTCTGAAAAATAGGCTTCAAAGATGAGTGTATAATTTCCAGACCCTCGTGGCTTTATAGAAACTGAGAGAGGTTTTTGTAGACGGACCTGTGCTGAAGAAACACCTCTTTTATATTTATATTTTGTTTAATTTGGTCAGAAATCAAGCGTGAAGTTGATTGTTAAAACAGTCATGTACATAAATTTTTGTAACGCTCATTTCGTAGCAAATTTTCGTATCGCCTCTGTTTTAAACACTTTTTCCAATAAATTTGACTTTCTGCTACCATGAGCCTTTAAAATATGTTAGGAGGGCTTCATGAAACATGTCTTCCCACTTGTAAGGAGTTGTTGCCATCACACATGATGAAATACCTCCATGATGAATTGATAATTTGAAAATGAGCTCGACAGCTTCGTGGGCCAAACCAATATGAAAATATCCTCCTGACTATCTTTGACCTCCACATATGATCATATGACCTTTAATTCACCACTTCAAGACAAAATTCCTTCAAAATTAAACTTGTTGCCAAAACAAGGGAAAACAAGGAAGTTTCGTAGCAAATTTTAGTAGCAAATTGCAACTTTTGGTAGCAAATTTAATTACCAAATTAAACCACCTCTTACCTCTCTTTTCTTTCATGGATCTATTTGATATTTTTAAAGAGCTAATACGAAATTTTCCCAAGCTTTAATTTGAAGTTCAACCACCCTTTTTATCAAAAAGTCATCTTGAGAAATTTCGTAGCATTTTCTAGGCTTCAAGCCTGGCTGGTGCTACGAAAACACCTAAAGTGAAAAAAAAAATCAAAATTCTTCATTTTCTTCAAAATTTCACCTACAGGTCTGAAAAGTGATATGCTAAAGTATGATCATGCAAACTTGCCTCTTACCCTCTTCAGAAAACATCCTTTTCACCTTTAGAAAGTTTATCTATTAATAAAATGACTCATTTTTTTCTAAAAACATAGGGTTTAGAGATGAGCTCTTATCTCCCTATCCTTGATATATATTGCAAAACTGAAGGAATTTTTTGTAGGTCAGTATGTCGTGAAGAAAAACCTCTCTTGGTTTTTTGAAAACCATCTCTAGCTGTCCAAAATCCGCATTCTAAAAACATTTATAAAACAGGAAAATTCTGCATTCTCAAATAGAGCCGAAAGATATCTCTGAATCTCCCAATTGGTAGCACCTTTGAGAAAAGTTAAAGAGGTTAATGTTATTTGATATGTTCTTGACAATAACCTCTCTCAGTTTCTTAAAATACCTCTCTGTTTTACCAGAAACGGCCCTTGAAGTTGACTTCTCAAAAGTAAAAAAACAGAGAAATCCTCATATTCGCTACGAAATTATTAGCCAGTTTCGTAGCGAAATCTGCCCATTTTACTCTAAATTCGCTACGAAAATGTGTAAAACTGACTAGGGGCTCTTTTTTTAAATTTCATGACTATGCAAGTGAACCCAAGGTGGATTATTTTGGATATGACCCTAATGTCAAGACTAAGGAAGTGTCTATGACCTATAATAAACATGATTAAGTGAATTTCTCATCAAATGAATGATCTAACCTAATGAGACAAGGTAAAGCTTATGATGACACTATCCATCAAAAATTAAAAATCTATTTTTGATAACACAATGCACTCCAATATTTGACCAATATTTCATGTGTTTTTTCTAAAAATGGTGATTTCATTGAAGTCCAAGGTGAAAACTAGATGAATAAGGCTCCATTTGGTTTCAGTGTGTAGTGGTAATATATAGTAGAAAGATTCAATTACACCAATGCATGATCAATATGTATTGATCCAATAAAAATGCATGCCACTTGAAGATGTCATGTGGGGGTCAACCATAATCCTATAACAATTTCCTCATCTACAACCTCAAGGATAAAAAATTTTCATCTAAAGGGGGAGGGTATGTGAGGGTCCTACCCTAACCTCCTTACTCTTGGTTGCATATGGATTTGTTAATTTTTGTATGAGACCATCCTCTTTGAACAAGGCCCATTGGAGAGTAGTGGTATTTATTCAATGTAAAAGCATCCACCTTATAAGGTCCACTAGGTAGTTGGTACCCATTAGTGATGAGATCACAATTATTTAGATTTCTCTATGTAAAATATATTTATTGTAAGAAAAGTGTTTGGGGCTAAATATTTTCATGGAATAATTTTCTCATAAGGATTTACCAATTTTTATTTTTTTCTAAATAAGTCGCCCATTTTGTATACGATAAAACTATTTTACATTATGAATCACCCAAATTTTGTAGAAACTATATAAAATCCTAATAGATTTCAATACTTTTACAAAAATATCACCAAACATTTTATAGTAAGATTCTCCTAGGTTTGTACATTTTACGATAAATTTTCATTATTAAAATTATCCTAGATATAAAGAAATACTAGACTATGGAATATTTGTGTTATGTTATACTCATTCACATCACATTAAGAGGCAATTGAACATTGTATTCTTCTTTGCATCTTCTTTGAATTGTTGATATATATATATAGTCTCTTGCTTTTTCATTAATTTTGAATTTTCAAAAGTTAAGGAACACTACACTTGTAGCATTTCTTTAACTAATACCAATGTCACATGATTCAGGTTCGAGTTTAGGCTCGGATGAGGTTCGTCATTAAGAAGTATATATATTAAACTATAAAATAGTAAGAAGTCAACATCAATAAACATCAAAAATGTTATCATGGACATGGAAACTGCAAGGATAAATTACAAGCTTGAGTTGTGACATGAAGTTATGAGTTTTGATCTATGGACTTGGTCAATGGCTATGAAGTTCGATGAGGTTGCCCGAAAGTTCTACGAACCTTGTGACATAGACTAATACTATAGAACCCTCTCTAAATGGCCACCAATTGCACAAAAAATTTAGTGTTTCTCTATATTGCTATTAACCATTATCAGTGACACCTTTCATACAAATTTACTTTTAGTTAACACTCTAGATAATGATTTATTTTCATGACTCTAGCCATGTAGAAAAAATCAATGATTTCTTTCAACTTTTTAAACACTATTTTTTAACTTTCATAAAATATAAAAATATGCAGGTTTTAAGTGTTGAGTTAAATACTTATCAAATAAAATTTAAAAATAATTATTATGAAAATAAATAACAATCTATTATAAAAATAATTTAAATAATAAAATAACCATTAAAAAAAATAAAAATAAATAAATAACATTTAATATTAATGAATAAAATCCTTGATGTATAGCCCTAATGTCTTATATATCTACTCCAATCCAAAAATCCAAATTTCCCAAAATAAACATAATCCATTTTCATCATTTATCAACAATCTTTGATACAATTTTATAAATACAATTGCCAAAAAAAATTCGCCAACCATTTTTATAAAAGATCAACTTATCAATTCAAAGTATGAAAATGGTGTTGAGAGCGGCAAGATTTTTTTATATATTTTAATATTATTAAAAAAAAAAATCAATTAAATATAATAATAAAAAAATCATTAAATTTGAGAAAGTTAGTTTTAAGTTTATATATTTTCAATAAAATTTTTAAGTAATATTATAAAAGATTATGTTAGTGGTAGTTTTATGGGTTATCAAAATAATATGAAATCTGTAAAAATTGAAAAGTTCACATTCTCACAATTGTGACCTGGTTTATGATACGAGGAAAAGAGATAGGCTCTTGTAAGTTTACTAGTAATTATGTGATAGACTATTAAGTTCCTTTACAATTAAAATAAAAAATAAATATATAAATTTATCTATTTTTGAAATTTAAAATATTTAAAATTAAATTTAAATTAATTTCAATTAATAAACTATTATTTTATAATATCATATCATAAATTTGCTAACAATAACATCATGAAAGACAAACCACACTTTTTTATTTGAAAACAAGAGTCAAATTTAAATTATTTTCAATTAATAAACTATTATTTTATAATATAATATCATAAATTTGTTAACAATAACGTTATGAAAGACTAACCACACTTTTTTATTTGAAAACATGGTTCAATTAGTTCACAGAAGTAACATGGTTTCATTACCTGGGTTAATTTACTTCGTTTACTTAAAACAAGGCTATGAAAGACTACCACAGAGACAAAACACACTTTTCTATTTGAAAACTTGGGTTAGTTAGTGTAGATGAGTGATATAGCTAGCCTTTTTTTGTTTTGAAAATCAAATTCTTTTGAGGATAATTTGTTAAATACTTAGTTGGATTTATTTATTTTCTTAAATTGAATTTGAAAACATATGAAAAATAAAATATTAATATTTATTTTTAAAAATTTATTACAAATTACAAATTAATTCATATATTATTAATGTTATTTTATTTTTTTATATTATATTTAACTATTGATTATATGTTATGCTTAATAATTTATTCGCATCAATAAAGTATAGCGAAAACAGTTACAGAAATTTTTATCATTTTTTCCCTAACATAAACCACTCATCTTTTAACATTAGAAAAAAAATTATAAAATTTTAAAACGACTCTTGAAATGAATCTAAATTCTTAAAACGAGTTTTTTTATTTTCCTTATGTCAACCACCCACTGAGCCTTCCTTCCAAGTTCCATGGCAGAAGAAATAAAAATTAGGTAATTAAGTTAACTTGTGTTATTTATAGTGTAAATTAATTAATTTGTATGAAATTTAGTCTTTATCAAATAGTATTTTAAATTTTATTTGAGATTTAAAATGGATTAAGTTAATTTTGAAAAATTAAACTATTTTTACAAACATTCAAAATATTTAAGGTTAATTAAGCTAATGTAATTTGCTATTTTGATTAGATGATTGAACAGAGATACTACTAAATTTTTAATAAAAAAAAGTCTTTTTATCGAACAAGATTTTATGTTGAAGAAGTGAAAATATTCAACATTCAACTGAGTTATATAAAAAGAAAACATAAACTCTCCCGTAACAAATAACTGGTTTGTCCCTCGATTAGGCTGCTAGTAGGAAATGAGAGGTCCAAGGTCGGTGCCACGTGTAGGCGGGCACCTGACCAACCACTATAATGCGTAAATGCATAAGGCCGGATTGTACATGGCCACATGATCGAACAAGAAAGCATGTGATAACATTATGAAAGCCTGCAAAAAAGTCGTTGGCCAGCGAACTCTGTCAGAACAAGTTTGGAAACTGAGCCATCGCACGAAGAAGAGAATCTCAGAGAGGCATGTCCCACTGCAGGAGCTCCACAGAACAATCCGAAGCAACCAAGGTCGAGTTTCGGCATCGCTTCAATGTCTGGTATGTAATGGCGACAGTCACCCTCCTTCGTCAATTTCCTACAACTGGTAATGAAGATGGTATTAGTTTAAAATATGAATGCAAGAAGGACTTTCCCCTATCCTGCTACGACTCTGTTTGTAATTATGGTGTTTATTGTATTTCGTTCTATTTCAAAGCTAGCGTAGAGGTCCTCCTGATAGAACCTCCTTTTAGAAGCCCGCCCCTTAATAAGATGCAGGCTAAGACCAGACAAAACCGGCATTTTCAAATAGCCCACGGTCAAAACTCAGTAAAGAGCCACATGCAAGCTCTTCTGAACTTTCCTCTACAAGAAAGCAATGCCAAAATTAGGGAATTTTCCACCAAAGCCAACAATGCAATTTGCCTGGAGTATGAGCAACAACACATGAACATAAATGATAAAAGTCGTAATTATAAGAGCATGTACTCGCAAATGCATCTGTTTAGTGATGTTAGGACTTTAAATTTCCAGTTTAGATGCATAAACAACCGTAGAAGTTACTTAGATTCAAACTGTTTCAATTATATTTCAAATGCCTCTGTTTTTTTAAGTATTACCAAGGATAATCAAAGCTGCTCAGCAACGCCCGACATTCCTTCGATCTGCCATGACGATAAGAATTTTGCCATAACTTGCATGCAAACTTTTACTCTTTGTATGTTGCCTTACACAAGCCAATACCAAAGCTTTTCATGGTCATCAAAGGCATAGTCAACCTCTCTCCGTCAAAGCAACAGAATGGCAAAGAGAGAGTATGGTAAACGCAGAGGAACTGTCAAAGAAAAGTTAAACCGTTCAATAAAGAAAGAAGGACCGAGTAAGCACGGCAGAAAAACAACAAAAGAAGTCATGGAAAGCATTTATAATCTGTATGAAATGGGAAACCCAACCTAGATAAGAGAAACCATCCATGGATGGGAAAGAGAAAGTAATCATGAAGATGAAGACATTAAGCAGCAAGAGGCCCTCCTGGATTTCATTTATGACCCAGGGAGCACCAGAGGAAGACTATCCCTTTTCCATCAATCGGTCAATACATACTGGAAGATCAAGTGTGTCTTAGCCAAGGCTATGGCCAACATCCAAGAAAAAGAAGGAAACCAAATAGTGATATCAGCGCTGCAGCAAATCAAGAAGGAAATTGGAGCAATGGCCATGTCACGGCACCTTACCTCAGCCAGAATAGGAAGAATCGATAAACAACTCCAAACAATGCAACAAGTGGAGATGTCGGGGTCTACTGCAAAAGACCCGGCACTGGTAGACTCCTTTGAGGGGTGACATTTACTTTTATAATGTTTTAATTTTTATATGCTTTTATCAGCAAGTTTTTATAGCCAATGGCGATACTGTAAATATTTTGGACATGTTAAAGTAGACATAGCTATAAGTAGAAGGAAAAAGAAATATCAATACTGGTTAGCTTTTAACACCCTGGTTTCCCTCGGGCAAGTTGAAGCCACCGAAGGATATGACATATGTTTTGCAATCTGCCTTTTTGAAATATAGAAAATAATAAGGAACTCTGAAATTAACAAACAAAAAAACAAATAACTAGTTTGTCTTTAGACAACTACCATCTTTAAATAATATACTTGCTTAAATCCAATAGTAAACATGTACAACTCTGCCCATTTACATACAGGTTATTTTCTGCTAAACTCTCCCCTCTGTAACAGCTGAAACTTTGTACAGCTGACACACGAGAAAAGAAAAGTTCAGATTTCATGATGAACAAGTGAAAATGGGAGAGGTAGAGCAAGCTCAAATAAGGACAATGGTTCTTCTCTCACAATGTTTAGCCAGTAGCCCATGACCTCACCAACATGGAGATCAGTACTCCACAGCTGATTGGTATTTATGGCTATATTATTTGAATCCATTGCAGGACTTATGTTATCCAGTTGGCCAAGAAGCCAATCAACTTCTGAACCACAAAATTTCTGCATGGGAGAATCAATTCGCAGGTTCGTTGAGCTGTTTAAGTTCTCGTTGCTTATTATTATTTCTGCTTCGCGATCTGGCCTCATGGCCCGGGAGCAACAGCTGACCATTTGTGCCTTTTCGTCATGGCTAATTGTAGGAACCCCTGCTGGGTCTTCCAAATTATTTCGATCATTACCGATAACTATTTGCAGATCTATTGATAAAGACTGGCATTCAAGCTCGTCCATGGTACTAATCGATAAACAACTATGATCAATTTCTGGTTCTAAACAATCAGTAGAGTCAGAATGAAGCACATCTAAAGATGAATATTCAGTGCTGGTACTCTGATAATCTATAGCACTAGTAGTGCACATGTTGTAGGAAGATGAGGTTATGTCTTCTGAGAGCTCTGGCAAAACATAAACCGCATCACAGATCCCCCATTCTGATGGCACGCTTGGGGCCGAATTACAGAGCATTTGCGACGTTACGGGACTCGAACCGTGGCATGTCATTTCTGATGTTGATGAATCCAAGGAAGAGGAAGGCGCTGGCTTTGGGTCGACTGCAATCGACTCGGCTTCCACACGTGCGAGACGCTTCTTCAAACGGGTGCCCCACACGTTCTTGATCTCATTGTCGGTTCTTCCTGGCAGGTATGAAGCAATAGTAGACCATCTGCATTATAGAAATATAATCAACTAATTGCAAGAGTGAATATTAATTTATGAGAATTTGTGGAGAGTGGACATTTTTAAACTTACTTATTCCCTATGAGCCCATGCAGTTTAATGATATGATCTTCCTCTTCTGGACTAAAATTTCCTCTTTTGATGTCGGGTCTCAGGTAGTTTGTCCACCGCAGGCGACAACTCTTTCCACATCGCAGAAGCCCTGCAACATGAAACTGCCATAATTAGATTTACAGATATTCAAAAAATCCTGATATTCAACACGAATAAATCCATGAGACTGACCTGCTTGCTTGGGCAGCGCACGCCAGTTGCCGTGGCCATGTTTGTTAATGTAATCAACGAGAATTTTATCGTCATCTAGAGTCCAGGGGCCTTTCTTTATTCCCATTTTATCACAGCAAGGAGCTCGACCCATGGTGCCTGGTTCCTTATCGAATTGATGCCAAGCTGCAAGTCCTGTTTTATAGTTGAGTGAAGGAAACTGCGTTGGAATAGTTCAAGAAATTGAAATGTTCAACGAGAGGAAGGTGGCGGAGGGTCATTATCAGAACACTCGTGCCACAGCTTGCAAACTATTTTGTCGGAGGGGGTGTCATTTTCAGAAAGGGTTGAAGGGCCTCGCTGGTCTTTGAGGGGATCAAGAAGCAATCCACTACATGCGTAATGCTATGCACATTTAATTTTATATAGGTGAATTTAAAAATATTTTATAATGAGGTATTTACTGATAAGTGGAAAATTACACATAATTTAAATTTATTATAATAATAATACTTTAATTTATTTAGGTTTAACATGGCAAAATTGTAAACTATACATAAATTATATCCTATGTTTTCCATGTTGAACATAATTAAATATATATAAATAAGAATGTTTCTAGATTTGACAAGATCTTTGTACATAAAGATTTAATATATATATATATATATTAGTGGTGGTTAACGCCCATAAATATATAAATATATAAATATATATATATATATATATATATATAAAAAATGATATTCTGATTGACCATGTAACTTCTCATGAAAAAATGTTTTAGAAAGAAAAACTAAATGAATTAAACTAATTTTCAAAATTATTATATTTATAAAATATGTTTTTTAAATAGTAATAAATGTTTTTTTTTAATTTAAAATTTATTTATTTAAAATAATATTTTCTTAAATAAATTAAAAATTATTGCATTTTATAAACTAAACTCAAATATAATTATATTTTGTTTTTAATATAGTATATAATGGAACAATATTTTTTAAATCAAGACCCCTGTCGACTTAAAAAAAACATTGTTATAAAGTATTTAAAACAAAAGCCTGCTGGATAACTTGGTTTGTTGGGGACAGATGAATAATTTAAATAGACTTTTTATTTTTTTAATGAAACCTCTCAATTTAAATAGAGTTCTTATCTCTTTATTCTTTATGGGTTTCTCTAGAACCAACAAATAAAACGAAAACCTATAAATTTACTCAACCTTTTGAGAGTGGCATTATTGACTCGGTAGAAATATTGATTAGATATAAACAACTGAGTACTCATAAGATATGATTAAATTATGAATATAGACTTAGTATAGACGACTCGTTATTGTTATAAACAACAAATTATTCATTAGATATTAAATCTGTGGTTTATTTTTTTCCCAAATTTTAAATTTATTAATATTTACTAAACTTTTAATATAAATTATATAATTGGTTTTAAAATGTATAAATATAATACTTTTTAATTATTAATGTGTAATTTTGATAAGTAAACATTTCTAAAATGAAGTAGATATTGGCGAAATTCAACTTTACTTGAAAAATCATAGATCATCTTTACATTGCACACTATTTGTATGGATGCTATAACTATACCTTTTGTGTGAATATTTATTTATTTTAATTTGATTATTTAATTTTAATGATTTATTTATCTATTTTTAATATTATAACAAATATATGTTTGGAGTATACTCTAAAACTATTTTTGCTGAGCTAAAAAATCATTTTTAGACATAAGGAAACAGGGCAATGGCCCAAGTCCTATCTCTTAGAACCACCAACAGGTAATTCTAGGTAGTATGGTTATCCTTGAATAATAGTGATGAATTAAATTTCATCTGCATATAGTAGCTAGTGATGGTTGTCCCAATTGTTGATTTCACAATTGAATTATGTTAGATTTTCATATATATATATATATATATATATATATATATATATATATATTATTAAATGAATTATTATATTATATTATTAAATACTTCTTTATTTTCCTAGAAGCTTCCCTTGCAGTTGACTGCTCAAAATTTAAAAAAACAGAGAAATCCTCATATTCGCTACGAAATTATTAGCCAGTTTTGTAGCAAAAACTGCCTATTTTACACTGAATTCACTACGAAAATGTGTAAAACTGACTAGTGGCTCTTTTTTTTAAATTTTATGACTATGCAAGTGAACCCAAGGTGGATTATTGTGGATGTTACCCTAATGACAAGACTAATGAAGTGTTTATGACCTATAATAAACATGATTAAGTGAATTTCTCGTCAAATGAAAGATATAACCTAATGAGACAAGGTGAAGCTTATGACGACCCTATCCATCAAAAATTAAAAATTTAGTTGTGATAAAAGTGGCTCCACTTGGGATGGTGTGCCCCTGTGGTGCAACAAAGGACTAGTAGTTCCAGTGCCACCTCCATTGGGTTTCTCCCATCTTCAAAATGAAAACTTGCAACCTGTTCTGACCTGTAACCTTGGCACTGAAAAAACGAGTAGCTGCTAAAGAACTGAAATTACACACGTTGAATTAAAAACTAAAACTGACAAAATGCTTGATATTCAAGCTTATTTATATACAAATGATCCTACTCTACTTGTTCAGCATAAAAGCTGAATCAAGTAATCTCACTCTTCCAATGAAGCCAATCAAGAAATTGAGTACTAGGTTGGAGTAGACATTCCACTTATCTAATCATAAAACCATTCTTGAGAGAGGAGAAGTTGTTCCACCGTCTGAATTTGTATACATAACTGAAAAATCATATTGAAATTCATTCATGTAGAAGATTCCAACAGAGCCGCAAAAGGATCTTCGAGAGTATGCACGAATAATTCTTGTTGATCAATAAGAAAGTGTGAGTAAATATGATCCTTTGATGGTGTTCCTTGTTCAAATTCTTCATTATAACCCTTGTGACCTTTCTCAAATAAAAAATAAAAAACAAGTTGATTTTCATTTGAGAGAAATAAATACTTGGAGTACTCTTGGACATTTTAACAAGGAACTACCTCAGCATGTAACACAAAAATTTCTAAAGGTAACTCTTTATATGATTCAACAAGCATACCCATCTGATTGTCTAAAATTTTCTTTTAAAAATTTTCTTCATTTGGTGTAGGCTGATGTAAGGAATGAAATGAAGAATAAACTTCTTCCTTTACGTGAGGATTATAGCAATTATCTTCTAGTATTTCCGCTTGTTGTTTGAAATGATTCTCATATTTTTGATGATCAAAAGACTGACAAGCCTGCTGCAACTTTTCATCAAACTTAGAGGATGTAAGATGATTTTCATAAATAAAATCATGTTGAGTTTCATTTTCATCCAAGAGAGAGCCTATCCTTTCTTCTTGGTGATAAAAGGGGTTGTCATGAAGGGCCTCTAAAATTTCCTCATCCATGAAATCATCATCTTCATAAAAGTTTTCCAAATATTCAATAAAACTCACCCAATGTTTACAGCAATCATTGACCAGCAATAACGAAGAATGAATTCCTTATACGTCTCATCAAATGAAACATGGAAATCATCAAGAGAATATAATGAACCATTTGGCAGGATTTTGTACCAAGACCATGCTTTTCCTTCTAAAGTGACCATAAACATCTTCATGAGACAATCCTCAGGGAACTAAACCTTAAGTATGCATACATGCATATGGAATCTAACCAAATGAAGAGCAGCAATGTCTTTCTTTTCATCTTTAAATATGGGAAGATCAGTTAACCATTCAACTTTTGGCACAGGGTTTGGAAAACCAGGGATGTGATATCGATTCATAGGGGCATAACTGGGATTTGTTCTTGCAATGGAACTCATCTTGGAACTTCATAAAGCTACTAATCTTAAAGCAGTGGAGTCACCTTCCAATTTATTATTTGATGTGCGGAGTCGCCAGAGAATAAATACAACCAATATGTGTCTAAGTGTTTGCTACTCTCAGACCTTAAAAATCAAACTTTGTCGTTCTTCCCAGGGAAAATTTACACCTTTGGTCCCTGGAAACGATGCCAAAATGTTATAACCAAATTGAGTCCTGTTGGGCTGCTTCAATGGTCAACTTGGAGTATCTATTTCAAACCACTTGTAAATGGAAATTATCCTTTTCAGCCTGATAGGGCTCTCTCAAATTGATAAAGGATATTCAATGAACAACTTGAAAGTAGATGGCTAATTCTGAATTGGATTGAATGTGTTTTTGTGTAGATGAAAGATGTATAAGGTTTACTACCATTGGGCTTATGGAGTCACTATGAAAACTAAGTCATAAGTCAATCTATCTCATGGAAGTTGAGGCAATTATATTCTCATAAAACCACACATGAAGGAAAGAACAACAAGCTATATCCATACAAGAAGTTGGAGTATGTCACCATGAATTCCAAGTGATTATACATAAGAAAACTAATAAAACATGACAAAAAAGGAGACTAGGTGTATAAAGGAAGTTGGAGCATGTAATCATGAATTTCAAGTGATTATGCAACTAGAAAACTGGAGAGAAACTAAAATACTGATATAAGAAACATACATAAGAACACATAGAAAAATCTCAGGCCTGAAATAGGCTGCTGCAACTGTATTATTATTGATAGACCAATATTACAAGACCAGTGCCTTCGTAACATCTCCCAACCCCTTCTAACTCTAAAAACTATCACATTTATAGAGTGAGGACTCATACAAATTATTTTCCACCTTTCTATCTTCGAATTCCCACCTTAGAGACCTATTTCAAACGTGATTCCATCACTTGGAGACTTCCTAGGGATACAATTTGTTTTAGAGAGTTTGAATACAAAAAGGACTATTCTTTCATTAATAGTTCAACAAATCCATTTAATAACCCTTATCAACTTCAACCAACTAATTTTATGAGTGTACTGGAGTGCTGATGTGTCATTATGCCACGTGGATGCTGAGTTGGACCTCCTCCAAGTCAATTTTTTACAATTTTTTTACAAATCTCATTAGTGAAAAGTCTAAAAAATAGGATTAAAAAATGAGTCTATAATTTCCAAACCATTGTGGCTTTATAGAAAATGAGAGATATTTTTGTAGATGGACCTATGCTGAAGAAAAACCTCTTTTAGATTTCCATTTTTTTTATATTTGGTTAGAAATCAAGCGTGAAGTTGACTGCTAAAACAGTCATGTACATAAATTTTCGTAACACTCATTTGGTAGCAACTTTTCGTATCGCCTCTGTATTAAACACTTTTTCCAATAAATTTGACTTTCTTCTGCCATGAGCCTTTATAAGATGTTAGTAGGGCTTCATGAAATATGTCTTCCCACTTTTAAGGAGCTGCTGCCATCACACATGATGAAATACCTCCATGATGAATTGATAATTTGAAAATGAGCTCGACAGCTTCGTGGACCAAACCAGTATGAAAATATCCTCTTGACTATCTTTGACCTCCACATATGATCATATGACTTTTAATTCACCACTTCAAGACAAAATTCCTTCAAAATTAAACTTGTTGCCAAAACAAGGGAAAACAAGGCAGTTTCGTAGCAACTTTTGGTAGCAAATTTAATTTACCAAATTCCACCACCTCTTAGCTCTCTTTTCTTTCATGGATCTATTTGATATTTTTAAAGAGCTAATACAAAATTTTCCCAAGCTTTAATTTGAATTTTAACCACCCTTTTTATCAAAAAATCATCTTGAGAAATTTTGTAGCGTTTTTTGGGCTTCAAGCCTCGCTGGCGCTACGAAAACACCTAAAGTGAAAAAAAAAATTTCAAAATTCTCCATTTTCTTCAAAATTTCACCTATAGGTCTGAAAAGTGATATGATGAAGTATGATCATGCAAACTTGCCTCTTACCCTCTTTAAAAAACATCCTTTTCACCTTTAGAAAGTTTATTTATGAGTAAAATGACTCTTTTTTCTAAAAACATAGGGTTTAGAGATGAGCTCTTATCTCCCTATCTTTGATATATATTGAAAAACTGAAGGAATTTTTGGTAAGTCATTATGTCGTGAATAAAAACCTCTCTTGGTTTTTTGAAAACCATCTCCAGCTATCCAGAATCTGCATTCTAAAAACATGTATAAAAGAGGAAAATTTTGCATTCTCAAAATAGGGGTGAAAGATATCTTTGAATCACCCAATTGGTAGCACCTTTGAGAAGAGTTAAAGAGGTTAATGTTATTTGATATGTTCTTGACAATAACCTCTCTCAGTTTCTTAAAATACTTCTCTGTTTTCCCATAAACGACCCTTGAAGTTGACTGCTCAAAAGTAAAAAAACAAAGAAATCCTCATATTCGCTACGAAATTATTAGCGAGTTTTGTAGCGAAATCTGCCTATTTTACACTAAATTCGCTACGAAAATGTGTACAACTGTCTAGTGACTCTTTTTTTTTAAATTTCATGACTATGCAAGTGAACCCAAGGTGGATTATTGTGGATATGACCCTAATGAAAAGACTAAGGAAGTGTCTATGACCTATAATAAACATGATTAATTGAATTTATCATCAAATGAATGATCTAACCTAATGGGACAAGGTGAAGCTTATGATGACACTATCCATCAAAAATTAAAAATTTATGTGTGATAACACAATGCACTCCAATATTTGACCAATATTTAATGTGATTTTTCTAAAAATGGTGATTTGATTGAAGTGCAAGGTGAAAACTAGATGAATAAGGCTTCATTTGGTTTCAGTGTGTAGTGGTAATAGATACTATAAAGATTCAATTACACCAATGCATGATCAATATGTATTGATCCAATAAAAATACATGCCACTTGAAGATGTCACGTGGGGGTCAACCCTAATCCTATAACAATTTCCTCATCTGCAACCTCAAGGATAATTTTTTTTCATCTAAAGGGGGAGGGTATGTGAGGGTCCTACCCTAACCTCCTTACTCTTGGTTGCATATGGATTAGTTAATTGTTGTATGAGACCATCCTCTTTGAACAAGGCCCATTGGAGAGTAGTGGCATTTATTCAATGTAAAAGCATCCACCTTATAAGGTCCACTAGGTAGTTGGTACCCATTAGTGATGAGATCACAATTATTTAGATTTTTCTATGTAAAATATATTTATTGTAAGAAAAGTGTTTGGGGCTAAATATTTTCATGGAATAATTTTCTCAAAAGGATTTTCCAATTTTTATTTTTGTCTAAATAAGTTGCCCATTTTGTATACGATAAAAATATTTTACATTATAAATCACCCAAATTTTGTAGAAACTATATAAAATCCTAATAGATTTCAATACTTTTACAAAAATATCACCAAACATTTTATAGTAAGATTCACCCAAGTTTGTACATTTTAAGATAAATTTCCATTATTAAAATTATTGTAGATATAAAGAAATACTAGACTATGGAATATTTGTGTTATGTTATACTCATTCACATCACCTTAAGAGGCAATTGAACATTGTATTCTTCTTTGCATCTTTTTTGAATTATATATATATATATATATATATATATATATATATATATATATATATATATATATATATATATATATATATATATATATATATATATATATATATATATTCTCTTTCTTTTTCATTAATTTCGAATTTTCAAGAGTTAAGGAACAATACACTTGTAGCATTTCTTTAACTAATACCAATGTCACATGGTTCAGGTTCGAGTTCGGGTTCGGCAATGATTAGGTTCAATTTGAGTTCAAATTTTTTGATGAGGCTCGAATGAGATTCGCCATTAGGTTCGTAAATATATATATATATATATATATGAATTAAACTATAAAATAGTAAGAAGTCAACTTCAATAAACATCAAAAATGTTATCACGGACATGGAAACTGCAAGGATAAATTACAAGCTTGAGTTTTGACATGAAGTTATGAGTTTTGATCTATGGACTTGGTCAATGGCTATGAAGTTCGATGAGGTTCCCCGAAAGTTCTACGAACCTTGTGACATAGACTAATAATAGAGAACCCTCTATAGATAGCCACCAATTGCACAAAAATTTTAGTTTTTCTCTATGTTTGCTATTAACCATTATCAATTACATCTTTCATACAAATTTTCTTTTAGTTAACACTCTAGATAATGATTTATTTTCATGAGTCTAGCCATGTAGAAAAAATCAATGATTTCTTTCAACTTTTCAATCACTATTTTTTAACTTTCATAAAATATGAAAATATGCAGGTTTTCAAATATTGAGTTGAATAATTATAAAAAAAACTTTAAAATAATTATTATGAAAATAAATAACAATCTATTATAAAAATAATTTAAATAATAAAATAACCATTAAAAATAAATAACATTTAATATTTTTTTAATCTTAAATGAATGAAATCCTTGATGTATATCCCTAATGTCTTATATATCTACCTCCAATCCAAAAATCCAAATTTCCCAAATAAACATAATCCCTTTTCATCATTTATCAACCATCTTTGATACAATTTCATAAATACAATTTCCTAAAACAATTCGTCAACCATTTTTATAAAATATCAACTTATCAATTCAAAGTATGAAAATGGTATAGAGAGCGGCAATATTTTTTTATATATTTTAATATTATTGAAAAAAAAATCAATTAAAAATAATAATAAAAATATTATTAAATGTGAGAAAGTTTTTTTAAGTTTATATATTTTCAATAAAAATTTTAAGCAATATTATAAAAAATTATGTTAGTGGTAATTTTATGGATTATCAAAATAATATGAAATTGAAAAATTCACATTCTCATAATTGTGACCTGGTTTATGATAAGAGGTTTATGATAGGAGAAAAATAAATAAACTCTTGTAAATTTACTAATAATACTAATAATTGTGTGATAGACTATTAAGTTCCTTTGCAATTAAAATAAAAAATAAATATATAAATTTATTTATTTTTGAAATTTAAAATATTTAAAACTAAATTCAAATTATTTTCAATTAATAAACTATTATTTTATAATATCATATCATAAATTTGCTAGCAATAACATCATGAAAGACTAACCACACCTTTTTATTTGAAAACATGGTTCAATTAGTTCACAGAAGTAACATGGTTTCATTACCTGGGTCAATTTACTTCGTTTACTTAAAGCAAGGCTATGAAAGACTACCATAGTTTTCTACTTGAAAACTTTAAAGACAAACACACTTTTCTATTTGAAAACTTGGGTTAATTAGTGTAGATGAGTAATATAGCTTGCTTCTTCTTCTTTTTTTAAATTTTTTTTAAATCAAATTCTTTTGATAATAATTTGTTAAATACTTATTTGGATTTATTTATTTTCTTAAATTGAATTTGAAAACATATGCAAAATAAAATGTTATATTTATTTTTTAAAATTTATTACAAATTAATTCATATATTATTAATGTTGTTTTAATTTTTTATATTATATTTAACCATTGATTATACGTTATGCTTAATAATTTATTCGCATCAATAAAGTAAGCGAAAACAGGTATAGAAATTTTTATCATTTTTTCCCTAACATAAACCACTCATCTTTTAACATTAAAAAAAAAATTATAAAATTTTAAAACGACTCCTGAAATGAATCTAAATTCTTAAAACGAGTTTTTTTATTTTCCTTATATCAACCACTCAGCCTTCCTTTCAAGTTCCATGGCAGAAAGAAAACAAAAATTAGGTAATTAAGTTAACTTGTGTTATTTATGGTGTAGATTAATTAATTTGTATGAAGTTTAGTCTTTATCCAATAGTATTTTAAATTTTATGAGAGATTTAAAATGGATTAAGTTAATTTTGAAAAATTAAACTATTTTCACAAACATTCAAAATATTCAACGTTAAGTAAGCCAATTAGATGATTGAGGAGAGATACTACTAAATTTATAAAAAAAATGGTCTTTTTATCCAACAAGATTTTATGTTGGAGAAGTGAAAATATTCAACATTCAACTGAGTTATATAAAAAGAAAACATAAACTTTCCCGTAACAAATAATTGGTTTGTCCCCCGATCAGGGTGCTAGCAGGAAATGACAGGTCCAAGGTCGGTGACACGCGTAGGCTGGCACTTGATCAACCATTATAACGCGTAAATGCATAAGGCCGGATTGTACATGGCCACACGATCGAACAAGAAAGAATGCGAGAACACGACGAGCCTTATTTCAGCTGCCATAGGCCCATTAATGTGCCCAGGCAGGAAATTCCCGCCGTCGGATTAAAGCTGTAGATCATCGTGCGGCGAGCATTTCCTGCCTGGGCGCATTAATGGGCCTATGGCATCTGAAATAAGGCTCGCCCGAGAACATTATGAAAGCTTGCAAAAAAGTCGGTGGCGAGCAAACTCTGTCAGAATGAGTTTGGAAACTGAGCCATCGCACGAAGATAAGGCTGGGAAGAGAACCTCAGAGAGGCATGTCCCGCTGCAGGGCTCCATAGAAAAATCCGAAGCAACGAAGGTCGAGTTTCGGCATCGCTTCAACATCTGGTATGTAATGGCTGCGGTCACCCTCCTTCGTCAATTTTCTGCAACTGGTAATGAAGATGGTATTAGTTTAAAATATGACTGCAAGAAGGACTTTCCCCTATCCTGCTATGGCTCTGTTTGTAATTATGGTGTTTATTGTATTTCATTCTATTTCAAGGCTAGCGTAGAGGTACTCCTGATAGAACCTCATTTTAGAAGCCTACCCCTTAATAAGATGCAGGCTAAGACCAAACAAAACCGGCATTTTCAAATAGCCCAGGGTCAAAACTTGGTACAGAGCCACATGCAAGCTCTTCCGAACTTTCCTATGCCAGAAAGCAAGGCCAAAATTAGGGAATTTTCCACCAAAGCCAACAGTGTGATTTTCCAAGAGTATGAGCAACAACACATGCACACAAATGATAAAAATCGTAATTATAGGAGTCTGTACTCGCAAATGCATCTATTCAGTGATGTTAGGACTTTAATTTTTCAGTTTAGATGCGTAAATAACCGTAGAAGTTACTTAGATTCAAACTGTTGCAATTATATTTCAAATGCCTCTGTCTTTTTAAGTATTACCAAGGATAATCAAACGTGCTTAGCAACGCCCGACATTCCTTCGATCTGCCAGGACGATAAGAATTATGCCATAACTTACATGCAAAATTTTACTCCTTGTATGTTGCCTTAAACAAGCCAATACCAAATATTTTCAGGCTCATCAGAGGTGTAGTCAACCTCTCTCCGTCAAAGCAACATAATGGCAAAGAGACAGTATGATAAACGCAAAGGAACTGGCAAAGGAAAATTAAACCAGTCAATAAAGAAAGAAGGACCGAGTAAGCACGACAGAAAAACAACAAAAGAAGTCATGGAAAACATTTATAATCTGTATGAAATGGGAAACCCACCCCAGATAAGAGAAACCATCCATGGATGGGAAAGAGAAAATAATCATAATGATGAAGACATTAAGCAGCAAGAGGCCCTCCTAGATTTCATTTATGACCCGGGGAGCACCAGAGGAAGTCTATCCCTCTTCCATCAATCGTTCAATACATACTGGAAGATCTAGTGTGTCTTAACTAAAGCTATGACCAACATCCAGGAAAAAGAAGGAAACCAAATAATGATATCAGAGCTGCAGCAAATCAGGAAGGAAATTGGAGCAATGGCCATGTCCCAGCGCCTTACCTTAGCCAGAATAGGAAGAATTGAAAAACAACTCGAAACAATGCAACAAGTGGAGATGCCAGGGTCTACTGCAAAATACCCGGCACCGGTAGACTCCTATGAGGGGTGACATTTACTTTTATAATGTTTTAGTTTTTATATGTGTTTATCGGTAAGTTTTTATAGCCAATGGTGATACTGTAAATATTTTGGACATATTAAAGTAGACATAGCGACAAGTAGAAGGAAAAAGAAATATCAATACTGGTTAGCTTTTAATGCCCTCCTGTGGCCAATAGACCTAGTTTCCCTTGGGCAAGTTGAAACCACGGAAGGATATGACATATGTTTTGCAATCTGCTTTTTTGAAATATAGAAAATAGTAAGGAACTGTCAAATTAACAAACAAACAAAAAACAAATAACTTGTTTGTCATTAGGCAGCTACCATCTTTAAATAATATACTTGCTTAAATCCAATAGTAAACATATACAACTCTGCCCATTTACATACAGGTTATTTTCTGAACTCTCCCTCTCTGACTGCTGAAACTTTGTACAACTGACACACGAGAAAAGAAAAGTTCAGATTTCATGGTGAACAAGTGAAAATGGGAGAGGTAGAGCAAGCTCAAATAAGGACAATGGTTCTTCTCTCACTATGTTTAGCCAGTAGCCCATGACCTCACCAACATGGAGATCGGTACTCCACAACTGATTGGTATTTATGGCTATATTATTTGAATCCATTGCAGGACTTATGTTATCCACTTGGCCAAGAAGCCAATCAACTTCTGCACCATAAAATTTCTGCATGGGAGAATCAATTCGCAGGTTCGTTGAGCTGTTTAGGCTCTCGTTGCTTATTATTATTTCTGCTTCGTGGTCTGGCCTCTTGGCCCAGGAGCAACAGCTGACCATTTGTGCCTTTTCGTCATGGCTAATTGCAGGCACCCCTGCTGGGTCTTCCAAATTATTTCGATCATTACCGATAACTATTTGCAGATCTATTGATAAAGACTGGCATTCAAGCTCGTCCATGGTACTAATCGATAAACAACTATGATAAATTTCTGGTTCTAAACAATCATTAGAGTCAGAATGAAGCACATTTAAAGATGAATCAGTGCTGGTACTCTGATAATCTATAGCACTAGTACTGCACATGTTGGAGGAAGATGAGGTAATGTCTTCTGAGAGCTCTAGCAAAACATAAACCGCATCAATATTGTGACCTGGTTTATGGTGAGAGAAAAATAAATAAACTCTTGTAAATTTACTAATAATACTAATAATTGTGTGATAGACTATTAAGTTCCTTTGCAATTAAAATAAAAAATAAATATATAAATTTTTATATTTTTTAAATTTAAAATATTTAAAACTAAATTCAAATTATTTTCAATTAATAAACTATTATTTTATAATATCATATCATAAATTTGCTAGCAATAACATCATGAAAGACTAACCACACTTTTTTATTTGAAAACAAGAGTCAAATTTAAATTATTTTCAATTAATAAAATATTATTTTATAATATAATATCATAAATTTGTTAACAATAACGTTATGAAAGACTAACCACACTTTTTAATTTGAAAACATGGTTCAATTAGTTCACAGAAGTAACATGGTTTCATTACCTGGGTCAATTTACTTCGTTTACTTAAAGCAAGGCTATGCAAGACTACCATAGTTTTCTATTTGAAAACTTTAAAGACAAACACACTTTTCTATTTGAAAACTTGGGTTAATTAGTGTAGATGAGTAATATAGCTTGCTTCTTCTTCTTTTCTTAAATTTTTTTTTAAAATCAAATTCTTTTGATAATAATTTGTTAAATACTTATTTGGATTTATTTATTTTCTTAAATTGAATTTGAAAACATATGCAAAATAAAATGTTATATTTATTTTTAAAAATTTATTACAAATTAATTCATATATTATTAATGTTGTTTTAATTTTTTATATTATATTTAACCATTGATTATACGTTATGCTTAATAATTTATTCGCATCAATAAAGTAAGCGAAAACAGTTATAGAAATTTTTATCATTTTTTCCCTAACATAAACCACTCATCTTTTAACATTAAAAAAAAAATTATAAAATTTTAAAACGACTCCTGAAATGAATCTAAATTCTTAAAACGAGTTTTTTTATTTTCCTTATATCAACCACTCAGCATTCCTGCCAAGTTCCATGGCAGAAGAAAATAAAAATTAGGTAATTAAGTTAACTTGTGTTATTTATGGTGTAGATTAATTAATTTGTATGAAGTTTAGTCTTTATCAAATAGTATTTTAAATTTTATGAGAGATTTAAAATGGATTAAGTTAATTTTGAAAAATTAAACTATTTTTACAAACATTCAAAATATTCAACGTTAAGTAAGCTAATTAGATGATTGAGGAGAGATACTACTAAATTTATTAAAAAAAAAGTATTTTTATCCAACAAGATTTTATGTTGGAGAAGTGAAAATATTCAACATTCAACTGAGTTATATAAAAAGAAAACATAAACTCTCCCGTAACAAATAATTGGTTTGTCTCCTGATTAGGGTGCTAGCAGGAAATGAGAGGTCCAAGGTCGGTGCCACGCGTAGGCTGGCACTTGACCAACCACTATAATGCGTAAATGCATAAGGCCGGATTGTACATGGCCACACGATCGAACAAGAAAGCATGCGAGAACATTATGAGAGCTTGCAAAAAAGTTGGTGGCGAGCAAACTCTGTCAGAATGAGTTTGGAAACTGAGCCATCGCACGAAGATAAGGCTGGGAAGAGAACCTCAGAGAGGCATGTCCCGCTGCAGGAGCTCCACAGAAAAATCCGAAGCAACCAAGGTCGAGTTTCGGCATCGCTTCAACATCTGGTATGTAATGGTTGCGGTCACCCTCCTTCGTCAATTTTCTGCAACTGGTAATGAAGATGGTATTAGTTTAAAAGATGACTACAAGAAGGACTTTCCTCGATCCTGCTACGGCTCTATTTGTAATTATGGTGTTTATTGTATTTCATTCTATTTCAAGGCTACCGTACAGGTCCTCCTGATAGAACCTCATTTTAGAAGCCTACCCCTTAATAAGATGCAAGCTAAGACCAGACAAAACCAACATTTTCAAATAGCCCAGGGTCAAAACTTAGTACAGAGCCACATGCAAGTTCTTCCGAACTTTCCTATGCCAAAAAGCAAGGCCAAAATTAGGGAATTTTCCACCAAAGCCAACAGTGTGATTTTCCAAGAGTATGAGCAACAACACATGCACACAAATGATCAA
This sequence comes from Pinus albicaulis, assembly GCA_034641835.2. Taxonomy (NCBI): domain Eukaryota; kingdom Viridiplantae; phylum Streptophyta; class Pinopsida; order Pinales; family Pinaceae; genus Pinus; species Pinus albicaulis. Next base: position 655,205,481 of record CM076583.1, on the reverse strand, counting down.
AATCGTAATTATAGGAGTCTGTACTCGCAAATGCATCTATTCAGTGATGTTAGGACTTTAAATTTTCAGTTTAGATGTGTAAATAACCATGGAAGTTACTTAGATTCAAACTGTTGCAATTATATTTCAAATGCCTCTGTCTTTTTAAGTATTACCAAGGATAATCAAACGTGCTCAGCAACGCCCGACATTCCTTCGATCTGCCAGGACGATAAGAATTCTGCCATAACTTACATGCAAAATTTTACTCCTTGTATGTTGCCTTACACAAGCCAATACCAAATCTTTTCAGGGTCATCAGAGGTGTAGTCAACCTCTCTCCGTCAAAGCAACATAATGGCAAAGAGATAGTATGATAAACGCAAAGGAACTGGCAAAGGAAAATTAAACCGGTCAATAAAGAAAGAAGGACTGAGTAAGCAAGACAGAAAAACAACAAAAGAAGTCATGGAAAACATTTATAATCTGTATGAAATGGGAAACCCAGCCCAGATAAGAGAAACCATCCATGGATGGGAAAGAGAAAGTAATCATAAAGATGAAGACATTAAGCAGCAAGAGGCCCTCCTAGATTTCATTTATGACCCGGGGAGCACCAGAGGAAGTCTATCCCTCTTCCATCAATCGGTCAATACATACTGGAAGATCAAGTGTGTCTTAGCCAAGGCTATGACCAACATCCAGGAAAAAGAAGGAAACCAAACAATGATATCAACGCTGTAGCAAATCAGGAAGGAAATTGGAGCAATGGCCATGACCCAACGCCTTACCTTAGCCAGAATAGGAAGAATTGAAAAACAACTCCAAACAATGCAACAAGTGGAGATGCCAGGGTCTACTGCAAAAGACCCGGCACCGGTAGACACCTATGAGGGGTGACATTTACTTTTATAATGTTTTAGTTTTTATATGTGTTTATTGGCAAGTTTTTATAGCCAATGGCGATACTGTAAATATTTTGGACATATTAAAGTAGACATAGTGACAAGTAGAAGGAAAAATAAATATCAATACTGGTTAGACCGAGTTTCCCTTTGGCAGGTTGAAACCACAGAAGGATATGACATATGTTTTGCAATCTGCTTTTTTGAAATATAGAAAATAGTAAGGAACTGTCAAATTAACAAACAAACAAAAAACAAATAACTGGTTTGTCATTAGGCAGCTACCATCTTTAAATAATATACTTGCTTAAATCCAATAGTAAACATATACAACTCTGCCCATTTACATACAGGTTATTTTCTGTTAAACTCTCCCCTCTCTAACTGCTGAAACTTTGTACAACTGACACACGAGAAAAGAAAAGTTCAGATTTCATGGTGAACAAGTGAAAATGGGAGAGGTAGAGCAAGCTCAAATAAAGACAATGGTTCTTCTCTCACTATGTTTAGCCAGTAGCCCATGACCTCACCAACATGGAGATCAGTACTCCACAGCTGATTGGTATTTATGGCTATATTATTTGAATCCATTGCAGGACTTATGCTGTCCACTTGGCCAAGAAGCCAATCAACTTATGCACCATAAAATTTCTGCATGGGAGGTTCGTTGAGCTGTTTAGGCTCTCGTTGCTTATTATTATTTCTGCTTCGCGGTCTGGCCTCATGGCCCGGGAGCAACAGCTGACCATTTGTGCCTATCGTCATGGCTAATTGCAGGCACCCTTGCTGGGTTTTCCAAATTATTTCGATCATTACCGATAACTATTTGCAGATCTATTGATAAAGACTGGCATTCAAGCTCGTCCATGGTACTAATCGATAAACAACTATGATCAATTTCTGGTTCTAAACAATCAGTAGAGTCAGAATGAAGCACATTTAAAGATGAATCAGTGCTGCTACTTTGATAATCTATAGCACTAGTACTGCACATGTTGTAGGAAGATGAGGTAATGTCTTCTGAGAGCTCTGGCAAAACATAAACCGCATCACAGATCCCCCATTCTGATGGTGCGCTTGGGCCCGAATTACAGAGCATTTGCGACGTTACGGGACTCGAACCGTGGTATGTCATTTCTGATATTGATGAATCCAAGGAAGAGGAAGGCGCTGGCTTTGGGTCGACTGCAATCGACTCGGTTTCCACACGTGCGAGACGCTTCTTCAAACGGGTGCTCCACACGTTCTTGATCTCATTGTCGGTTCTTCCTGGCAGGTACGAAGCAATAGTAGACCATCTGCATTATAGAAATATAATCAACTAATTGCAAGAGTGAATATTAATTTATGAGAATTTGTGGAGAGTGGACATTTTTAAACTTACTTATTCCCTATGAGCCCATGCAGTTTAATGATATGATCTTCCTCTTCTGGACTAAAATTTCCTCTTTTGATGTCGGGTCTCAGGTAGTTTGTCCACCGCAGGCGACAACTCTTTCCACATCGCAGAAGCCCTGCAACATGAAACCGCCGTAGTTAGATTTACAGTATTCATTTACAAAATCCTGATATTTAACGCGAATAAACCCATGAGACTGACCTGCTTGCTTGGGCAAAGCACGCCAGTTGCCGTGGCCATGTTTGTTAATGTAATCAACGAGAATTTTATCTTCATCTAGAGTCCAGGGGCCTTTCTTTATTCCCATTTTATCACAGCAAGGAGCTCGAACCATGGTGCCTGGTTCCTCTGAAGCTATAGAGGTATTATTAGTTATCTAATGGATGCCAAGCTGAGAGTCCTGTTTTATAGTTGAGTGAAGGAAACTGCGTTGGAATAGTTCAAGAAATTGAAATGTTCAACGAGAGGAAGGTGGCGGAGGGTCATTATCAGAACACTCGTGCCACAGCTTGCAAACTATTTTGTCGAGGGGGTGTCATTTTCAGAAAGGGTTGAAGGGCCTCGCTGGTCTTTGAGGGGATCAAGAAGCAATCCACTACATGCGTAATGCTATGCACATTTAATTTTATATAGGTGAATTTAAAAATATTTTATAATGAGGTATTTACTGATAAGTGGAAAATTACACATAATTTAAATTTATTATAATAATAATACTTTAATTTATTTAGGTTTAACATGGCAAAATTGTAAACTATACATAAATTATATCGTATTTTTTCCATGTTGAACATAATTAAATATATATAAATAAGAATCTTTCAAGATTTGACAAGATCTCTTTGTACATTAGGATTTGACAATAATCTTTGTACATAAAGATTTAATATATATATATGATAGTGGTGGTTAACACCCATAAATTATATATATATATATATATGATATTCTGATTGACCATGTAACTTCTCATGAAAAAATGTTTTAGAAAGAAAAACTAAATGAAAACTAATTTTCAAAATTATTATATTTATAAAATATGTTTTTTAAATAGTAATAAATGCTTTTTTTAATTTAAAATTTTATTTATTTAAAATAATATTTTCTTAAATAAATTAAAAATTATTGCATTTTATAAACTAAACTCAAATATAATTATATTTTGTTTTTAATATAGTATATAATGGAACAATATTTTTTAAATCAAGACCCCTGTCGACTTAAAAAAACATTGTTATAAAGTATTTAAAACAAAAGTCTGCTGGATAACTTGGTTTGTTGGGGACAGATAAATAATTTAAATAGACTTTTTATTTTTTTAATGAAACCTCTCAATTTAAATAGAGTTCTTATCTCTTTATTCTTTATGGGTTTCTCTCGAACCAACAAATAAAACGAAAACCTATAAATTTACCCAACCTTTTGAGAGTGGCATTATTGACTCGGTAGAAATATTGATTAGATATAAACAACTGAGTACTCATAAGATATGATTAAATTATGAATATAGACTTAGTATAGACGACTCGTTATTGTTATAAACAACAAATTATTCATTAGATATTAAATCTGTGGTTTATTTTTTTCCCAAATTTTAAATTTATTAATATTTACTAAACTTTTAATATAAATTATATAATTGGTTTTAAAATGTATAAATATAATACTTTTTAATTATTAATGTGTAATTTTGATAAGTAAACATTTCTAAAATGAAGTAGATATTGGCGAAATTCAACTTACTTGAAAAATCATAGATCATCTTTACGTTGCACACTATTTGTATGGATGCTATAACTTTTGTGTGAATATTTATTTATTTTAATTTTATTATTTAATTTTAATGATTTATTTATCTATTTTTAATATTATAACAAATATATGCTTGGAGTATACTCTAAAACTATTTTTGTTTAGCTAAAAAATTATTTGACATAAGGAAACAGGGTAATGGCCCAAGTCCTACCTCTTAGAACCACCAACAAGTAATTCTAGGTAGTATGGTTATCCTTGAATAATAGTGATGAATTAAATTTCATCTACATATAGTAGCTAATGATGGTTGTCCCAATTGTTGATTTGACAATTGAGTTATGTTAGATTTTCATATATATATATATATATATATATATATATATATATATATATATATATATATATATTAAATGAATTATTATATTATTTTTTAAGAAAAATTAAATAGTTTTAAATTATTTAAATATTACTTCAATTAATTACAATTTGAACTTATTATATTGTTGGAATTAAATGATTAAAAAATAATTGTTATCCATGCGATAATATTATAAGACCTGAACAACTCCAAAAAAATTAATATTTGCAAGAATTAAAATATTGTCACATATTTATGGGGTCGATAATGGTTTGAGGAGAACCAAGGAAAAGGTCATCACTCAAATCTTTGACTTACCATTTTTTTTTTATCATACTAAATGAAATCCCAAAAATATTTGTTTATGGTGTAAGACCCTTGGTGTCCTCCCTTGGCCATAGTAGAGGCCCTATGACCCATTCTTACTATGCAAAACATGTGAAAGGCATCATATTCCTAATCAAAGGTATTGTTTTTTTCCATTAAGTGTGAGAAAGCTTTGTTTATGGCATGAATCCCATGTTTTCCTCCCCTTTCCATGGTACACGCCCTAATCCTCATATGTGGTGCAAAAAACTTTCAAATGGAACTCCATAGGGATGATCTATGTGGTTATTTGGGGTCTTATCCATGGCCCTTCAATTAGAGAAGGTTCATTTAGGGCACAAGGCCCTTGTTTTCATACCCTACACATGGCATGGGTCCCAAGGACCATTTTTATTCTAAAAAATATTAATGGTGCAATGATCTTCCCTAGAGGGAAACCTATTGGGAATCACAATTGTCATTAGACCAAAACCAGCAGGTGTTAGTCAATGATCGTATTTCCATAGATAAAGATCCACAAGAGGTGGTTATTCCATGTTACGAAACACACAGGGAGCGATTTTTTATCAAATGTCCAATAATCTCCCCCCCAACGCTAGCCAAGCGTGTATCGAACTCGTGAACTATGATCTGATACCATTTATTGGGAATCACGATTGTCGTTATACCAAAACCAACAGGTGTTAGTCAACAGTTGCATTGCCAGAGATAAGGATCCATAAGAGGCAGTTATTCCATGTCACAAAACACTCGGGGAGCGTTGGTTTATCCAATGTCCAACAAAAACACCCCCTATAAAGGTCTTATGTGGTTTCTTGAGGGCTACATCATGAAGCCTTATCGGGAGAAGATTAAAATAGGGACTAAGCACCATATGTTCCTTCCCTTATCATGGTCAAGTCCAATAATTCCATGCATGGTGCACAAAACCTCCTAATGGTATCAAAGTCAAACTCAGTGGTCTTGAGACACAATTGTGGTGCACAAAAACTCCTAATGATGCCGAAGTCTAACTCAATGGTCATAAGACCCAATTAGGGTGGACAAAAATGTTGAATGATGCCCATATCACATTAGGAGGATAGATATCCCTTAGACAGAATCTTTAGTGTGGTTAGAGGCATTATTTATGGTCATGATTCCTAAGAAATTATGTACAATGCATAATTTTATTTTTTTCCTCCCTTGACCATGGTAGAGACATTAAGACTCATTCATGTCATGCAAAACGTATAAATTATGTTCATATTCCTAGTTGAAGGTATGGTTCATGGACATTAAACTCAAGAAATATTTTTTAGCGCATAAGGAAGTTATTTTCCTCCCCTAATCATGGTAAAATTATCAACTCCCAAATGTGGTGTGAGAAACATTATATGCCACTTGAAGGCCAAAGATCACCTAGAGATGATCTATGGACAATCAATTTCCTATTGCATGCTCTTTAATCCAAATAATCTTTGTATAGGGATTAACGGCCTTTTTAACCTCCTTAAGTCATGGTACATGCCCTAACTTCCATACATGGTGTTGAAAACTTCATAATGGCACCTATTGGTCAAAGATTCCTTTAAGAGGATCTATGTGGATGCTTAAGGCCAAGTTCATGGCCCTTGAGCATAAGAACATATTTTTTGTGTGGAAGGTCCTTTTTTTTCCTCCCCCATCCATCGTGTATACCCTAAGATCCATTTTTACTATCCAAAGTATACTAATAATGCCCATATTCCTAGGTAAAGGCCTTGTTCATATTTAATGGTTAAAGACTTAAGAGATATTCCTAATGCGCAAAATGTAGTAAAGTTATGCAAAACCTAGTAACAATAAATTTTGAGAGCCATTCCTCCTTTGGCTATGGTAAAATCCATAAGATCCATTCCTAGTGTGTAAAGTGTAACAACCTTGGTCAAAATTTCATGTAATAAAATTAATAAAGGAAAAAAAAATAAGACCAAGGTCATGGGACACCTATTCCAAGCTAAATTTTGGTAAAAACATCCTAGTGTGGGTGTTCATTTCGATTTATTAAGGATAAGGGAAATTGGAAAAGGAAATGGAAAAGGCTTTGAAAAAACATGGGGCATTAATTGACATTTATTTATGAAAATAAAGGAAAATAGGATAAAATGATGTTGAAAGGTCACACGTTGCACGTGAGGAGGAAAATGAAGAAAAATAATTGAAAATGAAGAAATTAAAGGCCTCATTCATAAAATTCATAATATTTTTTCATATCAGTTTTGGATCTCTCTCTCTTTACTCTCTCTCTCTCTCTCTCTCACAATCTTGGACACTTAGAGCATTCTTGGAGAATTCTATCATTGGATCAAGAAAAGAAAAGAAAGGACAAAGAAGTCAAAGGGAAGTAAAGATCAAGCATGGAAGAGCAGGATCAAGTGGCTACAGCGAGATTACTTGCAGGTATCAATTTTCATATGTGATTTCCTTGCTAGATTTGGCATGCATGGTACATGCATGTGTGTATCTAGTCCTCTTGTTGTCATTGGCATGGGTTTTTCCAGGTGTGAAAATCATTTTCACCCTTGCCTTTCCATTTCCAGATAGCCATGGTGTGATGGGGTACTCGTTTATTTGGTTGAGCTAGATTGTTGGATGGTTTCGAAACTAAGTGGGGTGGTCTCAGAAGAAGAACACAAGGCCTAGGAATCCCTGAACCAGTGAAGGTGGGATTATGGTAAAGCCATATTTTGCATACCTCAGTGGGCTTAGGAATCCTCGACCAATGAATGGTGGGATATATAGTAAATCTTAGAGGTGTGTGTGCTTGATTAGGCATAGGCATCCTTGACTGGTGAATGGTGAGATATATGGTAAATCATAGAGGGTGGAGTCTCAATTAGGCCTAGGAATCCTCGACCGGTGAATGGAGGGATATATGGTAAATCCTAGAGACTAGGAGACAGGAAAATTCCTCTCAGTGTAAGTGGAGAGATCAGGAGGCATCCATGCTAGCATAGGCCTAGTGATCCCTGTACTAGCATATGGTGGGATTGTGGTAAATCTTGGTATTATATGTTTATTGCTCGGGACTAGGAATCCCTTGGTGGATTGCAATAAATACTAAGGAAACCTGGTTGGTTTTGTTGTGACTCTCACATTTGTGCTTGGAATATGGCAGAGGGGCGATTGGCTGAAATAAATATTTTGTTCAGCCTAATCTATGGTTGGGTGGTTCGTTGAAATCCCTGAATTGGTTGGATTATGCATTCATTAATAAGAGCTCCTTCTCCTTTGGTATTTCATGTGTAAATGTACTTGTTCATATGTGTTTTTTATGGTTGTTATATCCTTGTTATTTCTATTGGTTATATGTTGGTTATGAGTATGTTTTATGAGAGACTTGATGTATGGTTCTTATATTTTGATTAGAAAATGAATTAACAATGAATATATGACATAATAGATGATAATGAAACTATTTTTATTAGAAAATGAATTAACAATGAATATATTACATAATAGATGATAATGAAACTATTTTGATTAGGCATCAATGTTTCTTTACAAATCTAAGATAAGTATGAGACCCCTACGCTCATATATGTTGTTATGGCCTATAGATTACATATTTGTGACATGTTTGATAAAATGCCTATTATGGCTAGTAGGGGTCTGGTCAATTCCTTGATCAAATTTTTGTATTAGTAGCTTGATTTAATGGTTATGTATGATTTCTAAAAGTTTCAGGAATTTCAGGATAGTGGCTTGCGACCTAGCCCTTAACAAATGGCTCATATTCCAGGGTCACTGACTCATAACTATTTGGAAATTTCCACAGTCTTTGGCATGTCTTGTTGTGGGAGTGACAATAAGACCTCAGTCACATGCATGGCTTGTTATGGGAGTGGCTAAGGGTTCAAATCAACAAAATGACAAGTTGTCTCAGGAGTTAAGCACCTAGAAGGGTTGGTTGCCTCCTAAAGGGTCTATAGCTCCCGAGGAAGGTCAGATTGGTTTTTTTTTTGTCGGTTCCACTTGCTTAACTGTACATGGGGAGTTGAATAACATCATAGTAGCCTCTTACCGATATGTTTACCCTAATGGATCAGTTAGCTTTGGTAAATATGGGAGGGGTGTGCTTCCTAAAGCTAATAATGGTGCCCATATTCCTAATTATGGGACAATGATCCTTGATATTCTTAGTCATCCATGCTAAGGACCCTGACACCATTCCAAATTTATGAATCCTATTAATGGTGTGCATCTTTGTAATTAAAGGTTGGTCATTTCCCACAAAGTCCTCATGTGGTGATCTTATACAATTGTTTTTGGTTAGAGATTAGGGTTTATATGCTTACATATTGATTCCAGTTAAAGGTTCCAAATGTTAAGGTGATTTCTTTTATAGAATATAGGGTATAAAATTTTTAAAATGAGTGTGCATGCATTGTGGAACATGTCTTCATTAGTAACATATATGCATGCCATGACACTTACATGTTGTTAGTATATAAAAAGAAAAAAGTGGCACAAAGAACAACCTTAATCTCTTTTATAAAGACTAATAAAGGGATTTGTAAATACTGGGGCTATGCCATGTCGATTTCATCAACATGGGTGCTTTGCAATATTAAATTTAATTCTTAGTGTAAACACAAAAACTGTCAAATTGGATTTTTAGATTGCTATCAATGATTATATTGGAGTTTGACCTCATATTGCTTGCATGCCTTAATTTTTATGTGTTTCCAAATGGTGAGAATACTTAAGAATATAGCAATGAAAATACTTTTTTATTTACATGTTCTCCTAACCAAACATTAACAATTTTGAGTATTGTCAACTAACACAAAAAAAAATATCAACAAATGAATTAGTCCAAAATATAGTTGTTCACTACTATTTTTGTGTGTATAGCATTATCTCATTGCTTGAGGGATGACAATGATTATAGGTTTAACTTCAAATAATATATATATATATATATATATATATATATATATATATATATATATATATATATTTGGTATGTGTGTCTAAAATGTGATACCCAAGAACCAAACATGATTTTCATCCATGATTTTCACCGAAGGGAAATTTTCAAAGTGCACATGCTTCGATTTCTAGTACACATAGAAATGATATTATAATCACATATCCTCTTACTGGCCTAATATTTGAGAACTAATTACAATCACATATCCCATCAAAGCCATCAAATTTATTTTCTATCCAAGTAAGAATTAATCCTATAAAAAATTATCCAAATCCATTCCATTAAGAAAGACGAACATTTTTTTGCAATGGACTAAAAACTAAATAAAAAAGATCAATGTATTGAAGCTAAATAATATCAATTTCTTGAGCAAACCCCAAGTCACATTTTAGGTTCAATGGTAATCAATTTGATTAATTATTGGAATTAGTTCCCATTAGAAATTTTGATTTGGTGTTTTATCCCATTAAACACATTAAAATAACAATCCCCTTACATAGTTATTGCACTAGAACTGAATAACCATATACAACCATGAAATTGATGCAACTACACCATGATAAATCTCATAATTCACACACATATTTCAACATTTAATGTTGATGTTATCAGGCTTGACATATAATTACAGATGGGTGAGTTATGCACAAAACATGTGTTTTGTTAGTCACAAACAATACAAAATTGTAAATTCCATGGCTCAAAGACATCTTCACTCATTGTGGATAGGTTCCTTAACTCCTTTTCCCACCATCCTTCAAGCAAGTTTCCCTCTTCAAGCTCTCATTTTTACCACCATCCTCTGATTTTCTCCTTGCATCTCCCTTGTCCCTCCCATCATTGTACCTTCAATATTTTTTTAATGGATTGCCTTTAGAAGGCCAACAATCACAGTGGTTCATTTCCACATCAAAATTTTCCAAAATGAATAAAATAAAATTCTTATTACAAAAATTACATGAGGTAAAGAAACCAAGTTCTTATTACAATGTCCGACAAGGATGCAATTTGGATCATACATCCCCACCAAAAGCTTTAACCTCCTCTGATCTTCAATAAAAATATAATAAATCTCAAAGAAAGGATGCCTTCATTGTAGGATGGAAGATTAGAGACGATTAGGGGATTCATTTGACTAGAGCTTGTTGCCCATCTCATGGCTACAAATGACAATTTTTTAATTTCAATAGGCCATTGGAAAACTACTACTCCTTGGGATGCTAGTACAAGAAACTTATCTTCCCCTTTACCTTGACTCTCTAATATTTATTCTTGGTTGTTTAGTTCTTGGGATGGATTTTTAGGTGAAGCCTCCAACATTTGGCCTCACAATGTCCAGTCAATTTACAATACTAGAAATATTTCTTACATGGGCTTCTTGGTCTTCTAGAGTGCTAGCGGTTGTTTTCCTTATGGTCCCTTTTCTTGTAATAGAAAAAAAACAAATATGTTATTTCATACCTTTTTAGTTTGTGATGATGCTTGCTAGCTTGGTTGCTTGGTCCCCTAAGAGTTGGAGGGAATTTAGATGGTAAAAATCTCTTTTTCGTCATCCTCAAGTCTCTACAAAAAGAATTGAGTGGCTCAATACACATTCATTTTCCATATACCTTTACCTCCAAGGGAATGTACTCTTTTCTAGTTCCTCTTGCATAGAAAAAACATTGTTTGAAATGAGATCGCTTTGGCTCCTCTCCATTAAATCCTTTCCCTTCATTCTTGGGCCTCTATTGAGTTAAAATGGGGATCAAAATCCCTTTGTAGCACAACCGATGTGCTTCACCAACTTGGAATTGATGCCTCTCATATGGTTTTCAAAGTCACCAAAATTATTTTAGGGATCTCAGAAGGTGAGTTTACCATGGTCAACATTTTCATAGTGTTGGCTTCCATAGTGGTAATAGAAGGGGCTTAGTCTCTTAAACAACTACTTCTATCCTCTTCAAGACCTATTAATTTGCTTCCAAATCCAAGTATCTTTGAATAGTCAATTTTGTGAACTCCTCTTCTTGCCAATTATTTAGTTGAGTGAATTTCAACCACAATTGTAAGAGCTACAATATACTTATCTCTAATTATACTCTCATGGAAATGAAGGAGTCTTGTTCCTTTTCAAGATATTTTTCTAGCTCACCTTCTCTTTACCTCCAATATCAACAATCCTCATTGACCTACCTATTGAAGTCTCTCAACTTTTCTAACTCTCCCTCTTTAAGACTTTACTCATGGTAGTTGCTCAATGTCTCTAATGAAATTACTATTATACCATATGATTCATAAATGGTGACCCAATGGCCTATTCATTTCATTAGCATATATCCTCTATGGAATTAAATTTAGCTCTCTATGTAAAAGAAAAAATTGATAATTTGGATTCTTGGTCTATTGCTAATGATTATATTTGAGCTTGACCTCATGTTGCTTGCATTCCTTGCTTGTTATGGGTTTCCAAATGGTGAGAATATGCATGGCACTAGTAATGAGAACACGTTGTTGTATACATATTCTCCCAATCAAGCAACAAAAATTGCTTGGTTAGAATTATTTATTAATATTTTTAAAATATTAATAAATATTTTTTTATTTAAAAAATATTTATTTTAAAAAATATTTTTGTTTTAATTAATTAATTAATTAAAAAATTTATTTTATTTTATTTTATAAATTAAATTTAAATATAATTAAAAATTATTTTTAATATTGTATATAATGGAACAATACAACTTGGTTTCTTGGAGACAGATGAATCATTGAAATAGAGGTTTTTTTAATGAAACCTCTCAATTGAGAAGGAAGTGTGAGCTTGATGTCATTCTATTTCTATTTACTTCTTATCACTTTCTTCTTTATGGGTTTTTCCATTGAACTAACAAGTACAACACAAAAATCTAAAATTACTTTACGTTTTGAGAGTGACTTGATATACGCAACACTTTATTGACCGAGTATAAACAAAACTATAAATTTTATAAATTTACTTTACCTTTTGAGAGTGACTTGATATAAGAAACACATTATTGATTGAGTATAAACACATGTATCTTTTTTAAATTGTTGTTATTGACTAGGATATTAACATCTTTCAAGTCCCTTAACACAATTCGCAGCTTTCTCAAATCAATCAAAGGTCCGGTAGACCCTAGGGATGAGAAAGGTGTCTACATTATTCCTTGTTCATGTGGGACACCTTACATTGGTGAAACTGTCGATCTATAAATCAAATAATTTGTGAACATGTTGTTGACATTAAACATGGAAGATCTTGCTCCTCTGCCTTATTTGAGCATGCAAAAAAGACTAATCATCATATTTGCATCGAAGAAGCTAAGGTCATTGCAAAGGTTTACCATTTCCATCATCATAAGTTAAGGGAGGCCATGAAGATTGAAAAAAGACCCGTTAATATCAATAGAGATGATGGTTGGAATATCAGCAGGTGTTGGATCCCTGCCCTATATTCTTAAGTGTCTTTTGTTTCCATCTTTTTCTTTTTTTTTAAAGGCTCGGTCTGTTATTTTCGATAGCATTTTCATTTTCAATAAAATAAAATAAAATAAATAGATAAATAATAATAAATAAATAAATAAATATATGCAGATATATTTAATTATTAATAAATTAATAAATTAATTATTTAATAAAATAAAATAAAAATTAATCTAAAAACTAGTTGTTACTGATTGAATTTAAATTTCAGAGTTAAACTAGCCGTTATCCTAATGGCTAATTTAGTCATTTCTATATTTATTTAAACCCAATGTCTGGATCTGATCTCTTATCTAGTCCCCATGATGAACCACACTGGTTTGTTCGAAACGCATCGACAACGTTCTTTGTTGTGTGAATTTTACCAAAAAAACTTTAAATAGATATAAACAACTTAGGTATATTATTGATATAAACAACTCATTATGTGTAAGATATTAAATGTGTAGTTTAATTTATTCTCAGAATTTAAATTTATTGATAAATTTGCTTCACTTTTAATAAAAATAATCTATTTTTTTTAATTATTAAATATAATTTTGATAAATGAGCATTTCTAAGATGAAGTGGATATTCATTTAGTGACATTGAATTCCCTTGAAATATTTGATATGTACATTGCACACCATTTGAGTTGGACATAGAACTAATTCTTTTTTAATTTGATTATATATATATTTTAATTTGATTAACTGATTTTTAATAAAAAATTTATGTGTTTATAATATTATTATGAATAATGTTTATAACAAAAATAGTTTTAAATTATTTAAATATTACTTGACTATAATTACATATGAACTTGTTATATTTTTAGAGTTAAATGGCTAAAAAATAAATTTATTCATATGTTATAATATTAAAAGATCTTAACAACTCAAAAAAATTTGACATATTCAAGAATTAAAATATTTTCATGGTGTTAATAATGGTTTGAATAGAACCAAAGTAAATCTTATCACACAAATATTTGACTTGTTAAATTTTGTGTTATGATACTAAAATAAATCCCAATAAGCTTCATTTATAGCGTAAGACCCTTGGTATCCTCCCTTGGCCATGGGAGAGGCTTGAAGACCCTTTCTTACTATGCAAAACATGTGAAATGCAACCTTATGCCTAATCCAAGATCTTTTTTATGGCCATTAAATGTGAGAAATCTTTGTTATGCCCTAAAGCCCTTGTTTTCCTCCCCTTGCAATGATACAAGCCCTAGCCCTCATATTTGGTGAAAAATACTTTCAAATGACACCCATATCCTAATGGAAGGAAAAATTTCCCATAGGGATGATCTATGTGGTAATTTGAGGTCTTTTTCACTTCCCTTGAATTAGCGAGGCTTAATTTAGGGACCAAGGCCATTGTTTTCCTTCCCTAGACATGGCATAGATCCTAAGACCCATTCTTATTCTAAAAAATATTCATGGCACCAATGATCTTCTGTAGAGGTAAAAAAACCCCTATAGAGGTTTCTGTGGTTGCTTGAGGACTACATCATGAAGCCTTATCTCAAGAATATTAAAATAGGTACCAAGCACCATATTTTCCTTCCTTGATCATGGTCAAGGCCTAGAATTCCATGTGTGGTGCACGAAACCCCTTAATGATGTAAATTTCCAACTAAATGGCCTTGAGACATAGTTATAGTGCACAAAAACTCCTAATGATGTCAAACTCTAACTCAATGGTCCTAGAACCCAATTATGGTGGACAAAAAGATTGAATGGTGCACATATCACACTAGGAGGATAGAGATCCCTTACAAAGAATCTATAGTGTGGTTAGAGGCCTTATTTATAGACATAACACCTAATAAATTATTTTTAGTGCATAAGGTTCTTGTTTCCCTCCCTTGAGCATTGTAAAGGCATTAATACTCATTCATATCATGCAAAACATGCTAATTGAGTTCATATTCCTAGTTGAAGGTATTTCCCCTGGCCATTAAACTAAAGAAAGCTTTTTTTAGTGTATAAGGCACTTATTTTCCTCCCCTAATCATGGTAAAAGTATTCTCTCAAAAATTTGGTATGAAAAGCAATATATCCCACTTGAAGTCCAAATATCACCTAGAGAGGATCTATGGAAAATCAATTTCCTATTTCATGGTCCTTAAGCCCAAGAATCTTTGTATAGGGATTAATTGTCTTTTTTCCCTCCTTAGTTCATGGTGTGTGCCCTAACTTCCATACATGGTGTTGAAAACTTCATAATCGTGCCTATTTCCTAAAGGTTCCTTTAAGAGGATCTATATGTCTAATTAAGGCCAAGTTCATGGCACTTGAGCACAAGAATATTTTTTTTCTTCATGCAAGGCCCTCTATTTACTCCCGCATCCATCATCAATACCCAAAGACCATTTGTTACTATCCAAAACATACTAGTGATGATCATATTCCTAGGTAAAGTCCTTATTCATTTCCATTGGTAAAGGACCTATGACATATTCCTAATATATAAAATGTAGTAATGTTGTGAAAACCTAGTAGTGGTAAATTTTTGTGAGACAGTCCTCCTCTAGAAATGGTAAAATCCCTGATATCCATTCCTAGTGTGTAAATCCTAATAATGTTGCCTATATTCCCAATTATAAGACAATGATCCTTGCTTTACTTAGTCATCCATGCTAAATACCTTGAGACCATTCCTAATTTTCAAACCCTATTAATGGATTGCATATTCGTAATTAAAGGTTGATACTTTCCCACAAATTCCTTATGTGGTAATTTTATATAAGTGTTTGTGGCTAGATATTAAGGCTTATATGCTTACAAATTGATTTGGGTGAAATATTCCAAGTGCTAAGTATTGCATTATGAAACTACAGTCAAATTCCAATTTTGACATTTTATTTGATGGATATGATTATTGCATTGAAATTCCTCTTTCCAATAGGACCAAAATTGACCTAAATATCACTCAAATTGGATAAGGTAAAGTGTACTTATGAAGGAAAGCCCACATATGCACATTTGGACATGGTTG
This sequence comes from Pinus albicaulis, assembly GCA_034641835.2. Taxonomy (NCBI): domain Eukaryota; kingdom Viridiplantae; phylum Streptophyta; class Pinopsida; order Pinales; family Pinaceae; genus Pinus; species Pinus albicaulis. The sequence continues at coordinate 655,189,330 of CM076583.1, read as the reverse complement.
GCCCTAAAGAAAATTGGACACCCATCAAAGTCTATAAACAAGCGACCTAAATCTCATTTGGATATCGCCAAGCATCTTATTATTCTCTTCTAATTGATTGGTTCGCACAGGCCTGAGGCAAGGAAGATGAAAGAAGTTTGCAAAGGTCCAAAATTACAGGGTCTCAAGCTCACATATAATTTAGGGTTCTGGGCTACAGTCATGGGCATATCACAGAGAAATTTCTTCCATAGTCATTGGCTTGCAGGCTTAAGGGTGTGACCGAAACCCTTCAACCACTCCAAGAACTCCTCATGCATACAACCGGGAAGTTTAACTCATATTTGATTGAAGATTGAAGTTCACCGCAGTTGACCATAGACAGAAAAAGTTGTCTCTGATTATTTTGATGTTGGAATCATATTTCTAATTTTTTTTGGGTTGTTTTGCTGGATGATATTGTATTGGGCTCATTGTAGTCTCATCTGAACATTTTATGACAATATAATAGAAGAATAATTTCAAAGGGTTTTCCCCCTAGTGGGGTTTTTTCCCTAGTCTTTGACCAAATAGGGTGTCTCTTATTTATGTGTTGATTGTCTCCTTTGTCATTTCATTTATTTTTCTATCTACAATTAATTTGGAAAGACTAATTATAATTTAAAGGATTGCTAATTGAAGTATTGAACTGAGCTAAAGTAATTTCTTCAACATAGAACAATCTATAAATTTAACATGGAAACAGAGCTAAGGGGAAGGACAAGCCCAAAAGGAGGCAAGATTTGAAGCAATCATCTTTGAAAAGTTGAAAGAGCCAATCTATCCAAGTCAAGATGTATTCATTATTAAAGGAAAATAAGAATGTGGCTGACTCATCCAATTTTGTTGCATAAAAATTCAGGTTGGTGATCATAGCTGATAACAATGTTGTTCTGGATTACATTCAAGGAAAATTTACTCAACCTCTGGATAATGCTTCCGTTTTTGTCAAGAAAAAGCACAAGAAAGGCGAGTTAAAAGTAAAGCAAATTATAGTTTATGGTTTACAAGACAATTTACTTGCATTTGTTGGAAACTTGAGAAGGTCTAAGGGGATGTATGATAAAATAGTTGGCACGTATGAAGTAAACAATTTGAATGAATTCATCTCCTTGAAATATCAACACAAAGACACAAATATGAGAAAAGGAGAGTTTGTGTAATCCTACATAATGATGATATCTCGTCTTAGAGATTAATTGGAAAGAGTTTGGGAATCTGTGTCTAACAAGGAATCAGTGATTATAACTCTAAGAGGTCTCCTTCCTATTTGGGAAACCTTCATCACCTTCTGTCATTTGATTAAATTGTTGGAAATATCACTCACAAAGAATCAAGGATGATATCAAGAGGAAGGATTCAAACACATGAATAAGGAGAGCCTATTGCATTCATCACTCATGATAAGAAGAAGAAGAAAGGGAAAGGAGTTCCATCAAATTCAAGAAATACTCCTCCTTGAAATATAAATATAATAAAATAATGCTTGCACATTGAATGCTATAATTGTCACAAGAAGGGTCATTATGATCATGATTTCCCCAAAAAGAACAATGGACCATGTTACAATACTAGAAGCTACAAAAATAGGTTCAATGATAAAAAAATAAGAGATGATCGAAGGAATGGACACAATGGAAGAGTTGAAAGAAGAAGAAGAGATGCTCCAAGTGATCATGAAGAAGATATCTATTCACAAAAGAAGTAAAGATTCTCTAGGTATGAAAGTAATGTTGCAAATCAATCTGAATATATTCTTATTTCTCCTCTTACTAGTTCCTTTCCTCTGGATTCGTGGGATAGTTTGTTGGTTGATAGTAGGGCTACTCAACACTTCTTTGGTTATAGTGAAGTTCTTTCTAATTTGGTGGAAAGGAGTCAAATTTGAAAATAATTCTTGGAGACAAATCCACTCATCCCGTTAAAGGTTTTGGTTCCATGAAATTTCATTTGAATTCAGGAGAATCTATTTTTCTCCATGATGTGATGTATGTTACTCAGTTAAAGTAGAATTTGGTATCAATGTCAGCTTTAGAAGATAAATGGATGAGGGTTTCCTTCATCATGGGAAAGGTTCTTACGTGGCCTATTGGATATATTATGAGAGATGCATTCACATTGGGATCAATATATGAAGGACTCCATAGGGTTATTGGAAGATCACTTCTAGAATTGGTCCATGACACTAATCATATAGGCAAGCTATGGCACCAAATATTGGCCCATCTGCAATATAATGCTCTTCTGAAATTGGAGAAATTGGTCTTAGGGATTTCCAAGGTTCAAGCTCATCATAATGGAGTATTTCTAGGATGTGCCATTGGGAATAATACAAGTGTTGTTGTAGCCGCTACAACACCACCCAAAATTTTGGGTATATTTAAAATTTCGGGTTCCCCCTCTGCTCTCTTAGGCGTTGAAGTCTTTCACTCGACCATGCAATCAACTACATCCCAGTGACCTATCCCCAACCCCTCATGATTTGTCCCGCCATCATGATCGGATGTCATTGTTGCAATCACGCCATATGTGGGGAGGATCACCCAGCGTACGCCCGAACACTCTTGTCACAGTCGCGCCATATGTAATGAGATTGCCATGCATACTTTTGAATAGAAACCTTTTGTGTATCGACGATTAAAATCCCTCTCGCCGTGGGTCGTTGATCATATTGTTTTTTTTTTTTTTTTGTCTCTTATGTCTCATCTGGGTCCATCATTATCAAAGAGTGATTGTGATGTCGTAATGTTCCACAGGTCGACCCCACAGGTGACAGATTCCTCATTCGTGTCACGACATCAAGGGAAATAAAATTGAGCTCAACAACCCGGCCTAAGTTGCGGAACAGGGAAGGAGGAGGAGAAAACGACTAGTATTGTTAAAAGGAGGTTTCTTCACCAGTGTGCACCAGATGCTTAAAAGCGCTCCATTGGAAATGTCCAGATCCTGCACCATACCATCTAAATGTCGATGGGCGCACGCAAAGAAACATATTTCACCACTTCGATGAATCTAGTATGGCCCGGTGAACAAAGCAGACTCAGAAGATTTCTCTAAGAAAATGACCATCTCATTCGAGGCGTTCTCGTGCCAGGTAGCAATGCGAAAGCACACATGGTGGTGCTGGAAAGCCAACGACAGAGTTTCGAATATTGACCACCCCTTTGAGAAACAATACCTATTAAACCCGAGCTACAAGGTGGGCGCAAATGTGTGGACCAAGGTTATGGTTTTAAGAGTGATGTGATTAAACCAAGGCAAACAAACCATATGGTTTCAAAACCATAGGAGATCATGGAGAAAACTATGTGCAAGCATTATAAGTGGGCGCACATCCGTGGACTAAGGCGACGTTGTATATTTAAGCCTAGGCGCAATCACATGTGATCTCAAAACCATATAAGACCGCCGAGAGGAACATCACAGTTAGGATCAAATACTTCTATGCCTAAGTCGTATGATGGAATGTTTGAGGCATATATATATATATGGTGGTCAACGTTACAACTAAAACGCGGGTCAAAATTATATGAAAATGCATTATGATTCGACGTAAGCATTCCTGTGGCCGAGTTTTATTCTTTGAAAACAGATATATTATGTTTGGTCGAAATTTGCGTTTTAAAGTGGAGAAAATATCGTAACAAGCCCATAGTAACGTGTTGCAATGACTATGGTGCGTTACCCTTGGATGAAAAGGTCGAAGGCAGTTTTTCTGTGGTCCAACGTCGTTGCATGGAGTCAAACGTGCAATATTGAAGTTGCATGGAGTGGTCAACTTTACGTTTGAAGCCCAATGCAAAACGTTCAATGTCCACGTTGCATGAAGCCTACGTTCAATAAGCCACATGAAAACGTTATACATATAGGGCAAAGAAGAAAACGTCCTCTATCTTGAACCCTTGCTCTTTGCAAAGAAGAAATGTCTTTTCATTCCTATTTGGGTTCTCATAGAGGGCTCGAGACAGACAAAGCTATGGTGCCTTCAGTTTTTTTATCTATTTTATCTTGTTAACTTTACATGGTTCTGGGGAATTGCGACAGTAGAAGAAAATCCAATTGGCAGTATGTCCCTAAGGGGATGGAGTATCCAATCGGCTGACATGCCATCTCGATATCCTGTTGCGGGTGTTCCTGATATTATTGGCATTGTAATACCGTTCGTGTATCTCATTGTTACACCAACATTTATTTCAGTATATTGTCTATCAGATGAAAGAAAAGCTTATTATTTCTATGTGAATAGCCAATTCAAATGCACACGTGAAGTCTCAAAACATAGTGCGCACAGTATGACTGGGGTTCCTTACAAAGAAGAATTTCCGGTGTATTCAACAGTATCAGCATGCGGTATATGTCGAGGATGGCTCAGAGCTGTACGTGGCGGTAAACCTATCAAACTAAAACCTGTCAACGTTTATATATATTTGGAATGTATATATTTTATGGGCCAAAGGTATGTTTACACGCCAACGGTAATTTATTGTAATACGTTGATTATTCAAAGCGGCATGGATGAAATCTCCAACGTATCTATCTCCAGTCCGCATGGCAACCGTCGTGCTGGAATAGAAGACGAATAATTCATGCATTGCAACTAAAAGCACGGACCGAAAAGCCAGCGCCATAGAAGGCATGCTACGCTATTTTCAGAGGAATGGATAAAACTGATTTCTGCAGCCCCAACAACGATTTTCTGGGAGAGGATCTTTCTTCAAATAACCTGCGCTAGTCCCATTTAGAAAGATACTATCAATAGTAACACTACTGACCAGCGTTTTAGTGGGGACAGGCAGCAATTGTCATCATCCAGCGCAGAGTTAGCTGTGACAGCGTGAAAAAGTGGCAATAACATCCCGTCCAGAATGCATGTGCAAGGTTTCAGCTGCTACCGTGGGATGCACCAGAAAAAAGCAAAACGCTCCGTGGGAAACAACCATTTGTTTCTTTTGATTCAGTAGAAGAAAGGTCTCAGACACGTTATGCATTCGAACGGTGATATAGCAACAAAACTTAACGTATTTATCAGTGCAGCTCTGCATAATTACGGTTTTTAAAAGTCTATTTTCGGGGCCAGAACGCATTCTGCATGGTTTATGGATGGTTTTGCTGTACAATTGACAAAGCGTTTCAAGGAGAGAGATAACCAATACGAAATCAACGATGATGCCTTCAACAGGACACCTCCAGAGAGCTTCAGCAAAATGAAGGGCAACAAAAATATTTGATGCGCTGCGTCCCGCTGTAAGGGTTCGACCTTAAGCTTTGTTGAGTTCTGCAAAGCAGCTAGTGCAACAGTCGCTCCAATGAACCTGCAAAAAAGTCATGCGCCACGGTTCCTTTCGTGGATTTATTTATATTCGACACTATCATGAGCGCATGCTGGCTGAGTTTTCTTTCACATCAAATGAAGCGTGGAGTGTGAAAAGACCAAGATCAATATGTCACACTTTGGGGCAGCTATTGATAGAGTTTTCGGTGGAAGAAAGGAGGACTGTAGCATGTCGTGAATTGGGTCGTACTGTAGCTAGATGGTATTCGGAGCATGCAGAGCCACTCTTGAAAGTAACTATTGTTATTCTCATATCCAAAACGAGCTGTCTTATCCATCAGCGCTCTCTGCACTTTCATCTCAAAATTGGATAACATTTTGTTCTTCATGTCTGAAGCCTATTACATCCTTAGTGATCGGTTCTCTAGATCGGGGTTTACATTCGTTAGCTGAGCCTCCACGGGAGCGGGTGAAGACTCTCCAGCAGCCAGTAATTTCCATGGGAGTCTGCATGTTACAATCTGAGAAAACTAGACCACACAGGGGTCTAAATGCATTATTTTCTAAATATTTCCTTTAGCTAACTAACTACACTTTAACTTCAATATGTTGAAAATATGTGACCCGTGTTACGTTGTTTGCAGGTAGAGGTGTTCGACGCGCAAAGCCGAAGCTGGGGTCCTCTCTAGTGGGAAATATGGATCTTTTCAAAGCTCGAAAGAATGGTTGAAGTCGCAGGTCGCAAATCCTAGCAAGTCGCGAGGTCGCATATCTGATATTTTCCAAAAGTTGCGACCCTGCGACCCAGCGACCTAGTCGCAAGGTCGCAAGGTCGCATATCTTCGTTTTTCCACCTTTTGCGACCCTGCGACCCAGCAACCTAGTCGCAAGGTCGCAAGGTCACATACCTTCGTTTTTCGACCTTTTTCGACCCTGCGACCCAGCGACCTAGTCGCAAGGTCGCAAGGTCGCCTACCTTCGGTTTTCGGCTTTTTGCGACCCAACGACCTAGTCGCAAGGTCGCAAGGTCGCATACCTTCGGTTTTCGGCCTTTTGCGACCCTGCGACCCAACGACCTAGTCGCAAGGTCGCAAGGTCACATACCTTCGTTTTTCTCACCTTTGCGACCTCGCGACCCAGCGACCTAGTCGCAAGGTCGCAAGGTCGCATTCTCTCATTTTATTACAACTTGCGACCCCACGACCTAGTCAGGTCGCAGGTCACAACAACAGCTAGGTCGCGGGTTGCAACAGCGGCTCAGGTTGCAGGTCGCAAAAGGACTGGGTCGCAAGGCAATGCAACGGTCAAGAAGATGAAAGGTCCAGGAAGCCCAAAGGGCATGTTTTGTTTTATAAATACTCCTTCGGGAGCTTGTAAGATGGGGACTTTTGGTTTGGGACTCGAGCAGAGTATATTGTATTACCAGAGGATTATACACTGAAACATTAATACAAGCATTTTGAAAATTCTCCTATGGGATCTGGTGTTGTCTTATGTATCAGCACTGTCGAGTATTTTATTTTTAGTTTCTGAACATTCTAAGATTAAGGGAACTATATTTTCAATTCATATCACATTTTCATAACAGTTTTCTGAGTATGTTAATGGTGGTTGAGTTTGTGTCACTTTCTTAGCTAATGTTGATGACTTTTTTTATCTGCGTTTGTGTTATCATTTAAACTTTTAGGAAGTGAAGGGTGTTCTCATCGTGGGGAACTATTTCTCTTGCGGTCAGAATAGTTTGCAAGCATGACCCTAATGAAGTGTTGCTATCGACACTTCCTTCGGTCTTCATGCTTTATTATTTCCTCTTGCTACTCACAGTGCTGCATGTACATTTAATGCATCAATCATATGTCTTGTATCAATTGATTAGGTGTGTGCCCACTGTTTTATAGAGTTTAAGCGAGACCCAAAGCAAAGGAGAAATCAGTGGTAGCCGGACCCACACCCCAGATGAGATCCCTATTCCAAACAGTTCAAGGTCTAATTGGGACCTTTTACCGGGGAGATCCCCTGCTTTTGGCCAGGACAGATTTTCCCAGTCGACGGTGCCATTCCCTCCAGCAAGAACAAGAAAAATTACATCCTGCATCTCATTCATTTTGACTTGAGTGGTCTGATGCCCATACATTATGTTTTTTTCCATCTATATTACATCACCTTCATTGATGACTTGTTAAGAAAGGTGTTTGCATGGATATATTATCTGAAGCACAAGGATGAAGCCTTTGAAATTTTCAAGGAGTTCAAATCTTTGGTCGAAAATCAAACAGGGAAGAAAATCAATATATTCAGGTTGACAATGGTGGAGAGTACACTTCAAACGAGTTCATTGATTTTTGCAAGAAGGAAGGTATAAAGAAGGATACGATTATTCCCTATACTCCCAAAAAAAATGGAGTGGCTAAATGAAATAATAGATCTATTGTAGAAGCCGCTTGTGCCATGCTTCATGATCAAAAGTTACCAAATTTCCTTTGAGGAGAAGAAACAAATGCTCTCGAATATGTTAAAAAATGGTTCCTCATCAATCATTGGATAAGAAAACCCCCGAATATGTATTCACAGGAGTCAAGCCCGATGTTAGCCATCTCTGTTTCTTTGGATTCCTTGTATACTTTCATGTGCCTAAGGATAAAAGAAACAAGTTGGAAGCCATAGGAAGAAAATGTACGTTTTCTGGACATTATGAAAATTCTAAATAATTTAGAATATATATTCCTAATCAAAGGAAGGTTGAAATTAGTATGAATGTAGCAGTTTATGAAGGCACTTCCCTTGAGAAAGCAAGGAACATTCCTCCACCTCCTCCACCTAAAAATAAGAATGATTGTATGGATATTTTAGATGGTCCTTATATGCATGAATCTGAGATAGATATTATTGATGATACCATGGAGCCCATGGATCCATTAGATCCTCCTTCATGTGATCCTCCCAATAGGAAGAGGCAAATTTGGCTTCAAGACACATTACAAGATGATGAGATACAAGCTCCCGTTCAAACATCATTTAGAAAAAGGATGAATCCATGCAGGTACCAGGGATATGTTGCAGCCATGAGTACTATAATTCAAACCTAACCTTCCACATTTGAAGAAGACGTAAAATAAAAAATTTGGACAGATTTTATGGCTGAAGAATATGAATCAATTATGAAGAATGATGTATGGGATGTCTTGCTAAGACCAAAGGGGAAATACGTGTTGACTTCAAAATGTCTATTCAATATCAAGCATGAAGTTGATGGTAGCATTGAGAAATACAAGGCAAGGTTCGTGGCTCAGGGATTCTCTCAAAAAGAGGGAGAATATTATTATGATATATTCACACCTTTGGAGTGATATACAACCATTCCTTCGATAGTTTCCCTTGCCACAAACCAAGGATGGACTCTTCATCAGATGAACGTGAAGGTGACATTCCTTCGTGGTATTTTACAAGAAGAAGTATACATTGAACAACCATGGGGATTGGAATTGAAGGATTTAAAGACACATGTTTGTAGGTTGAAGAAGGCATTGTATGTCTTGAAGCAAGCCCCATGAGCATGGTATGCACACATAGACAGTTATTTGGTGAAGTTGGGATTCACAAGAAGTTATGTCAATCCCAAAATCTACTTCAAGGTAGTCCAAGGTATGTCATTAATTTTGGTTTTATATGTTGACAATATATTATTTTCAGGTAGTGAGCCCCTTATCATCGAGTGTATGAGGGAGATAGCCTATGAATTTGATATGAAGGAACTTGGACTCATGCACTACTTTCTAGGCCTTGAGGTGTGGCAAAGGCCCGGTGATATTTTCTTTTCACAAGGAAAATATATTGTGAAGATGTTAGAAATATTTGGAATGACAAAATGCAAGTCACTTCCCACATCGATGGAAATTAACTTCAAGAAGTTATGTGGAGAATATGTAGGACATGATTTGGCGAAATCATGCAAGTATAGACAGTTGATTGGGGCTCTGATGTCCTTAGTGAACACTTCTTTAGACATATTCTATGAAGTGAATACGTTGATTCAATTCATGATAGAACCTATCCATGCCCATTGGGTTGCTTCCAAACACATTCTCAGATATTTTTCATGGAAGAATCACACTTGGTCTAAGATATTATGTTGGATATCTTCATCTTCATGGATACATCGATGTTGACTGGGCAGGAAATTTTTTTTTTTCAGGAACAGTACGTCTGAATATTGTTTTAGCCTTGTATATACCATGATATCTTGGATGAGAAGGAAGTATAAGTACATAACATTGAGTACCACCAAGGCAAATTATATTTATACTAGCATGGCTATTTGCGAAGCAGTTTGGTTGATGAAGCTCTTTGATGAGATATTTGAGCAGGTCTTAAAAACTACATTGATATATTGTGACAACAATAGTGGGATCCTTATGGCATAAAATACTGTATTTCATGAAAATTCCAAGCACATAAGGATTCGATATCACTTCATTTGATACTTGGTGAAGAGAGGAGTCGTTCAACTCCATCACATGTCGACAAATGGGAAGATTTCAGATATTATCACCAAGGCTTTTCCGAAAGGGAAGCTCTTAGTATTTAGATATAAGCTTGGACTGATGGATGTGACCCCTCCTAATAAGGGGCATCATTAATCGAGGACACTTAGGCATATCTTCCCCCTATTTGAGCTCCCAACGTGTGTAATTGAGATAGAGGGCTCTTAGGGTTGATGGATCTATGGACAATAGGGTATCACTCCTATCTATTACCCATAGAGTCAGAGTATTATCTCCCCTATATTGTTATTTCCAGATTATACCCTAGTTTTCATCGTACGCATAAGTTGGGCTTGTTGGGATTGTCCCTCTCCATCTAACCAATGGGTTGAGGAGGCTTAGGGGCATGTGATCCTTACCTTTTGGTAAGTAGGGTATCTCACCCAAGCTCAAATTATGATGCAAGTGTTCTACCACATCACTCTTGAGTGTATTTGTTGGGAATATCCATAGGAAATAGGATGGGTTGAGGAGTAGCCCCCCTATATCACCTATTTCTCAATATGAGGTTGTAGTAGTAGCTCCCCCATGATATTCCAGGTTGAAATGTACTCCTTGATGTGGTTTCAAAATGGTATATTCTCTCAAACAATGTAGAGGGTAGAATATTTAGCTCCCTAATGATTCTTCTTCTTTATATTTTATAATGTTTCAATAGATAGAGTTGAGAAGAGTTGGTGACAGGACAGACATGTGGAATTATCCCTAGTTGCGAGTGAGTGTTAAATTATTAAACTACGGTAAAATTCCACTTTGGAAATTTTATTTCGTGGAGATGGTAATTTCATTTAATTTATGTTTTTGAGAGGACCATAACTGACCTAAATATCACTCAAATCGGATAAGGGAAAGTGTACTTTGAAGGAAATCCCACATATGCACATTTGGACAAGGTCAGCCCTAAAGAAAATTGGACACCTATGGAAACCTATAAATACAAGTGACCTGAATCTCATTTGGATATCACCAAGCATATTATTCTTCTCTTCTCATTGATTGTTTCACATAGGTCTAAGGCAAGTACCACGAAAGAAGTTTGCAAAGGTTTGAAATTACAGGGTTTGAAGCTCACATATGGTTTAGGGTTCTTGGGCTACAATTGCATGCACATCACATGGAAATTATGTCCATAGCCATTGTCTTGCAGGCTCAAGGGTGCAACTGAAATCCTTCATTCACTCCCAAAAATCCTCTTGCATGTGACCGAGAAGTTTGACTTGGATTTAATTGAAGACCAAAGTTGACCACAATTGATGGCAGACGGAAAAAGTTGTCTCTAATATATTTTGATGCTAGAATAATATTTATGATTTTTGTTGGTTTGTTTTGCTATATTATATTATATTGGGCTCATTGTACTCTTTGCTAAATATTTTATGCCAATCCAATAGAAGAATAATTTGAAAGGGTTTTCCCCCTAGTGGGGTTTTTCCTTGATCTTTGACCAAATCTAGTGTCTCTTGTTGATGTGTTGATTGCCTCCTTTTTCATTTCATTTATTATTCTATCTTAAATTACTATTTAAGAATGGAAAGACTAATTATAATTGAAAAGATTGCTATTTTAAGTATTGAACTGGGCTAAAGTAATTGATTCAACATAGAAAATTTTGAAAACTTAACACTAAGGTGAATTTGTTTATGGAATATATAGTCTACAATTTTAAAAGGAGTCTACATGCATAGTGAAACATGTCTTCATTAGTAACATGTATGTATTCCATAATAATTACATGTTGTTAGTATATAAAAACAAAAAAGTGGCGCAAAGAGATACCTTAATCTCTTTGATAAATACTGATAAATGGAATTTTAAATAGTGGGCATATGCCTTGTCATTTTCATCAACACATATCCTTTGCAATATTAAATATATTTCTATATGTAAACACAAAAAATGTCGAATTGGATTGTTAGCTTGTTATAAATGATTATATTGTAGTTTTACCTCATATTGCTTGCAGGCCTTGCTTTTTATGGGTTTCGAGATGGTGAGAATATTGTTGAGCCAAAGGATTGTTCCTGAAAGGACCAACTAACTTTTGCACATTAAATTGTCAACCTGAGGTTTATTATTTCTATTTCAAGGTAGAAATGTTGGTATGACAAGTTGTTGCTACCCTATTCAAATGAAAAGCTACAATGTTAAAGGAATCAACTCGTAATGCAATTTTTGACTAAATAAAACCATTCAAATCATCAACTTCTAATTTTTTTCTAAAGGAAACAACAAAGGAAAACCTATTAAGTGTCAAGTTGTTACTTAGGGAACAACAACTACAAAGTGGAAAAACATCACTAGAAAATAATACCATCGAAAGAAATTAATTATGCAAGATAACAATCTATGATAATCTATAGGAAATGACAAGAAACGAAGGTATTCCTAACAGATTAACTAAAGAAATTATAATTAGTAACAATATCTATGAATTTTATTTAAAACAAAACATGTGATTTAATAAACAAGAAATGATAAATTAAGAGAAATTACACAAATGGAATAGCTGAAATAGAAGAACTAAACACCAATTTAATAGTACAAATAAAAACAATGTTACTTCCAGGATCAGGCCCAAATCATCGGAATCGAACTGCCTTGTAAAAGGAATCAACACAACAAATTAACTTTGAGTAATAAAAACTCCCATTCAATTAAACAAAATCAATTATAATCGATGTATTCTTAAGTTTGAACTGGTTTCAAAACCATTTTACAACCGAAAATCCCCTTTGGAGGCTCAATTTCAAGTTTTGATACCATTTCCGTAAAAGATAAGAACAATGAATCTATTTTTGATAGAGTGATCTTGAGAATCTAAAGATTCCCGAGATGGACATTTTAAGCTACAAGAGATATTGATATATCTATATGACCGAGTCGGAAGCCCGCCCTTAACTGATTTAATCTAAAAAAGGTTCAACAACCTGAAGCTATCTGATATCCCATGATCGTTCCGAGAAACAACATTGAATTCCAATTCATCAATAGATTCTTGTCCAAAATAAGGATCCAATCATAAGTAAATAACACTTTAGTGGGAAGATTCGTTCATAAACGTAATAAAATAATAAATACATATAAAACACTTCTTGAATCCATACTTCATAAGTTATCATAGCCTAATTTAAAAAAGGGCTTAGAAAATAACATAAAATAGAAGGATTAAGGTAAAGAAATTATTAGAATTATGAGGCCCAACAACAACCCCCAACTGACCTTTTTGCATGATATCATGTAGAAAAATGATTAATATGTAATGCAGTTAAGGATTAATCTTCATAAGCTTCCTCCTCTCTATCTCTAAATCCATTTCTACTTCTGAGTTCCTCAAAGGCAACATACTTACCTGCCTCTCATAAATCATAATAAGACTTATAAAAATATTGAGGGCACTAGATCATGGGACATATATACCTGCACCCTATCTAATTGATACCTCTTTCCAATACCAAGTGAACATATTCTTGTACTCTAGTCATGGAATCCTGAAAAATATTGTTGCCAAAGGGTTCTCAAATTTTTATTTCATTAGGTGATGCCTTCCATCTCACTTTAGCTCCACGAAGAGCCTCATCTCTGATATCTTTCAAATATTCTAACCTTGAATACAAAACATCATCATGAATATATGAAAGTGCAGAAGCAACACTAGGGTTTTCTATGAAGATACCATGATTATTTTGTGTGTGAAAAGTGTTATTAGTATCCCTTCTGACCCAAAGATCAAGACCATGTTATCTCCTTTAAAAGGTGTGATAAGATTTTTCCATTTTCACCTGGTTCCTAACAAATGATATAAAATCCTGGAATTGAATGTCTCCAATAAATGGAATGATGTTTTCTTCCACATGTTCTTCCAAAAAGAAATGATGCATATATCATTCACACAGAAGATACTCTATGTACTCATCTTGTTTAGGGAAAGTAGTAATGAAATATAGTACATTTCTAAACTCATATGGTTGTCTCGATTTTATAGATTTAAATTTGAGCAACATATATCACTCATGTAAGTACAAATAATAATTCCAAGCTTGGGACTTGCATGCCAAGGGATTTGAATAAATGGAGTAGATTTCCTTTATTTTCTATGTAGCCTTATTAAAACGATCCTTTAATTTTTTTATTTTATTCTCATATTTTCTCAGTTGTGCATAATCCTCGTCCTCTATTGTTGTTAGTGCTTTGAAGCATTGAAGCAAGTCCTAATGTTCCTTTTGAGGAACCACTTCTCTCTGGTATATTGCTATAGTCTCCTGTTGTCTTTCCATATTTTGTGCAATAATTTAATATTCGCCTCTACAATTAAGGGAGTAAAGAGAGGCACATACTTTGTCATTAAGGGTAAACAATGGACTAATATGAGTTCATACTTCAACGAGGCTAGGAGGAACATCAATCATTTGTATCGCAGAATCCGTTTGAGTTCCTACTTTAGTAGAAACACGAACATATTCTATCTTGGTACTTGCTTCATTAGATACATGTGTGAGATCAGTACGAGTTTCAATCTCTTGAGTTTACTTATTTCTACTAATTTTATTCACACAACCTTTATGAAATTGCATACTACGATGTAACAAATTTTTCAGTTGTTGTATCGTCCTTCATAGCTTCTTATTTTATTCTATCAATTTATCAATATCCTCATGAAATTTATTTTTTCCTTTATTTCTCACAAATAAAGTACTTGTAGTCTTCTGAAAGAAAATACTAACCAAGTGTTAGAAAATTAAATATTACAGAGCAATACAACACATAAAATATGCGGAAAATACAAGCACACAAAACACATAAAAAAAAAAAACCAGAGAGACACAGATATACGTGGTTCACCCAGTTTGGGCTACATCCACCCCGAACAGCCAGTCCTTCCTTTCTATTATCCAGCAAAAATGAAGAGACAAAACCTACAGCAGATCCACTGTAATATCCTCTGTTCTCTCTCACGGTCTCCCTGTCTGTTTCTGCTCGAGAGAATACACATACAATGCACAACCACAATACAATACCCTCATAAAAGCGAGGAGTTGCCTTCTAGGGCAAAAAAAAAAAATGCTAAAATAAACATAACTTCTACCATCGGATCATTCGCCTAATGAACGGCTACAGTTATTCAGAAACTACTATACTTTTACAAGGAAAATTTACACTTTATTTTTTGGCTTTGGGTGCGCGAAACCCCCACGACTGGACCCCCTACCAGGGGGTTAGCCCCGGACCCCAAGGGGGGGACAAGTCCCCCCTGCGTGCAAGGGTGTACAATTTTCTTGGGGTATACATCCAGCTAAAACAAGGATCTCTGAATCAGGAAGAAAATTAGGCTCCACACCCAACAATCTCCCACTTGGAGACTGATTGTAGCAACTCCATCGCTACTTCATTTGCTGGACAATGACTCCTCTTTGGACCTGGTTGTTCCTCATCTTCATCATCATCCTTGAAGACCAATTGAAACTGAGCACATTTTTAGTTTCTCCCTAGTTACAACTTTTGTTAGCATATCTGCAGGATTCTGGCTAGTGTGTATCTTTTCCAGCTTCAACTCTCCATCTTCCAATACTGACCGTATGAAATGGTACTTGATATGTATGTGTTTAGTCCTGGAATGAAATGCTGAGTTATTTGCAAGATGAATGGCACTTTGGCTATGACTGTATAACGTGCCCATATCATGCTTCTTACCCAATTCACCCATAAGCCTTTGTAACCAAATCATTTCTTTACTAGCCTCTGTAGCAGCAACATACTCTGCTTCTGTTGTTGAAAGTGCAACAACACTTTGGATTTTTGAAACCCAACTGACAGCTGTTCCACCTACAGTAAATACATATCCTGTAGTGCTCCTCCTGTTATCTCTGTCACCTACCATATCTACATCAAAATATCCCTATAGAGCAATGTTTGAACCACCAAAGCATAATTCTTGATTTGTGGTACCTCTCAAATATCTGAGAATCCATTTTACTGCCATCCAATGTTCTTTTCCTAGATTTTTCATGTACCTTCTTACAACTCCCACTGCATGTGAAATATCAGGCCTTGTGTAGACCATTGCATACATTAAGCTTCCAACTGCTGAAGCATATGGAACTTTAGACA